>VZTF01001119.1:424347-532027 GCA_013397755.1 Cnemophilus loriae
CCGCCCGCGGGGTTTACCCGGGTGACCCCCCTCCGCTTCACCCGCTCCCCCGGCAGGGCAAGCCCGCGCTTCTTGCGCGCTTCCAGCTGGGATGATGGAAAACGGGGCCAGCCCGGGGCCGGAACCTGGGAGCGCGGCCCCGACGTGCCCCTCGCCTCCGGGTCACCCCCATCAAACTCAGGCGCTTCATCTGGGGAAATAAAGGCGCTTTCGGCGTTGCTCCGCCGCGCCCCGTTGTCCCCGAACGGGCGGGAAGCCCCCAGGGATGTGCAGAGCGGCTGTGGCTTGCGGAGGTGGGGCGCTCCGGGGTTCCCGCGTTTTGGGGTAAAATCCAGGAAACGGCTGGTGAGGTGCTCGAGGTGAGGCTGGGATCTGCACGTGGCCCTTCGGAGTTTTCCGTCTTTTTCGGGGTTTTTTGGTGAAGTTGGGCGGTGAGTTGGTGGCGGCAGTGGAGCAGCATCCTGCTGCCTTCCTGCTTGGACACACCGGTGTGCTTGGTGCTCTGGTTCCGAGAGAGCGGAAACTGGCTTTTGTTGGTAAGGGTTTGGGTTATGACAAGGCTCAAACAAAGAGTAAAAAGAACAAAGAAATAAAATAAACCTTGAAGAAGACCCAGTAAACTCATGTTCCCGCCGTGGTGCCTGCCTGTGGATGGACAGTGTATTCTAAATGTGGAGTTAAACATGCTGAATTATGGTGGACTTATAAGATGAGAAAGCAATGTGATTAGCTTTGTGTCTAACCTATGAAATCAAGATAACTTTATATATAATTTACCCTGTATATATGTGTATATATACGTATATATGCACACACACACTCTCCAAACATTGTTATTGGTGGGCTTGCATTTAGACGGATTTAATAAAAGTTGGGTTGTAATATATTGATATGTGAATCATTTACCTTCTGTAGTGTTTCTTGGATTGGGGTCTTCTTTCCCCTCCTTAAAGTCTGATGTGATGCTACATCTATGCAAGAAAAACTCAGCTGGCGTTATGTCGAGAAACTTGAACTAGTTTGAAGGTTGCTGGTTTGGTTTTTTTTTTTCTTGGCAGGTGCCAACTCACATTTCCCAAGCTTTGCAGAAGGTAGTTGGACACAAGTCTGAACTGAAAGCTCTGTAGTAGCAATTAGTGCAGCAGAGGGCTTGAGCTGATGAACTTAGCCGGGTGCCAGGGTGTGTTATCTCTGAGCTCAGCCGCGTGCTGCTGCAGCAGATCAGCTTCTGCTGGGGGCTCACTTGTGTCCAGCTGTGCCGCTTGACTTTTGTAGAAACAGAGAGGAGATGGTGATTCTCACTTTGTATGTTTGAGTTGCTTGAAATAATAGGACTTTCCTGTGCTTTTAGTATGGTTTTTTTTTTGTTATCAGATGTGCCCATAAACTGAGCAGTGCTGCTCTACACAGTGTTCACACTTGCAGACTGTGGTGGAGATGCTGCGCTGGCTGCCCTGCAGGTCTTGAAGGGAGCTGGAGGCACTGGCCCTGTATCAATCCAGGCATGTGGCCCTGAGCACTCTCAGGGACCTTGCTGGAGTTAAAGTTGGTTGATGTCTTGGTTGGCAGTGTCTAGAGCAGAGGATGAAGTTGTGACCGACCTGCTTTGGGTGCTGCTGGTGAGGCTGTGCTGAAGGAGTTCCCCAGGGATTTTTCAGCCTAGCAGTAAGATATTTTTTGTTGAAAAGGGACACTAGCCAAGGAGTATGCTGCCTCAACAGCTCCAGCCCCCACGGAATTTCTGCTTCAGGAGCCTTTCAGTGTCCTCTAGAGAGCTCGGGATTGAAAGCACCAGCATTGCCAGCAACACTCTGTGTCAGGACGTGCCAGTCCAGTAAGTAATGGAGCAGACAGAGGGATGTGTGATGGTCCTGCTGAACGAGAAGTACTGCCTGGCAAGTGAGTGGAGTGCCTTGGAAAGAAGACAGAGGCTTAGGGACATGTCAGGCTCATTTTTGCTGTCTTGATTAACCACGAGCTCTGTCCACTCAGCGCAATAGAGTTGGAAACCTGATGTGTTGAGCAAAAGCAAACTCTTCTGGTGAATGAGATAGTTTGGTGTGAAGATGCTGTACGCGGATATAGTTTAAGCTGGTGGGAAAGCCATGCAGTTCTCATGCGGAACTGTTGGTTCTCATAGCAGGAGCAGAAGTTTTCATGTTGGTTTCACTGGGGTTGTAATTCCACCTTCCCGCCCTGCCGTCTCTCCTTGCCTACTCATCGCTGGGGTTAAAGGGAGCTGGTGTTTATGAGAGGAAGTACCCCAGGCACTCAGAAGACTTTTTCCGTGTGCAGGCTTGTGATACCTTATCAGAAGGAGCTGCACAGAGGGATTATAGCCAGCGAGGTGGCAGAAAGGATGGGTGTTGGGAGGGGTGATAGTGTGCCCACAGCCACCGCTGCCATGCGTCTCTTGATGCTGTTCCTTGCCTTGGGATTGCCTTACTGCACTAATGTGGTGCAAAACAAGCTGTGTGAAACACAGCTTTCCTTGCCTGGCTGCAAACGGATGAAATGCAGCCTCTAGTCCCAGTAAGTAAATGGCTGAGCAGTCTGGATGAATGCTCGTTACCTTTTAGCAGAGGTGCAGCTTCTGGAGTATTCCCTTTGGCTCCTTGAGCAGTTGCAGTTCCTCCCCTCCCGGTAAATGAGTGCATTTCGTGTAAGCTCATCTGTAGGATGTCACTGCGCTGATGGTAACTTTTCCTGAAGGAAGTAGATGGAGGCAGCGAGTGCCTCGTCCCGGTGTGTGTGTGTGTGTGTGTGTCTTGCCTCTCCACATCTGAAATGGTGTTGGGCAACTTCCTGCGCCGCGTCGCTGCTGGCGGCTCGGGGTGACTCACGGCAGCGCCCGGCTCTGCTTTCGACAAGTGCCCGCTTGCAAACCCCGTCCGCATGGGGAGGCTCCCTGTGGCTGCATGTGGGGTGTCTCTTTCCAGATCCAATGGCTGCCTTGGCTCGCAGAGAGGATACAAGAAACCCCTGAGATGCTGCTTCGCTCTTTTCCCGGCTGGATCTTTGTGTGATAGGTGTGTGTTTGTTGCCTGTCACGTTACACCTGCTGATTTGGTGGTCACGCTGGGTGATGGTGAGCTCTCCATCTCATCCTCACCGTGCTGGGTAAAAGCACGCAGTGATGTTCCGTGGTGCTTCCAAAATACAATTTAGGTCAGCAAGAAGAGGCAGCTCACCGTGCTTGGGTAATAAATTATGTGGAATGGAAGAAGTGCTGCCTGATGCCAGCTAGCATCTTTATGACCCCTGGTACTCTGCCTGCTCCCTGTAAAACATTATGGCTGTGGAAGCACGAGGGTTGGGTCACTCCAGGTTGGGAGAGTGATGCTGAGTGCTCAGTGCCAGCCTGTATGGTCAGCAGCTGGGAAGCCTGGTGGCTGTGTTTGGGGCAGGAAAACCCATTTTGCCAAGTGGTTGCTCAGAGGCACCAGGACCATTTTAAAAGAAGCCTTGAATTTGTGCAGATAGGAATACTTATACTGAAAGTCAGTGATGTGGATTTTGACGGTTTTTTTGCCTAGTGCATTCAAAACTTTTTCCCGTCATGTTCAGACTAGACTTAGAGCTCCCTACTATTTCCTCAAGAGTTAGGGAATGTTAGGGACTCCATTAAATTGTCTACTGCAGGCATCACGTCCCACCCCTACTGTTCTGCACTCCCAGTCTTTGAGTCTTCTCTCAGGTTATTTTCAGTGCGTTCCTGTCTTGCAATTTGTCGCCACTTTTAGTTTCTCGCTTTAAGTCTGGTCCTGTGTTTGCCTTTTTTTTCGACAGTGTCACTGGATTTTGTGGTGCTTAGATTTGGGGCAAGTACTTGGATCCCTAGAAGCTGAGTACTGGATATGGAGAGAGCTCAGTGCTTGAAAAAGTTTCATGAAGTAGAGCTGAAGGAGTGGGAGCTGGGAAGCTTGCTGCTAAGCAGCAGCCACTCATCCTTCATCCTCTGGTCTGTGAGGATCATCCCCAGACCTGTTATCAGCCAGTTTGGTTTGGTTTAGGGATGTCGAGTAGTCAAAAGTAGGAGGGTTTTTTGTTTGCTTGTTTTTTTGTTTAAACAGAAAGCCTTTTTCGACACTGGAGGAATAAAATTAAAAGCAAGCTGGCCAGGGAGGTCAGCACAGAGAAGAGCATTGCTTTGCCTTCCATAGGCTCTGGAGCAAAACTTGCACTTTGGGAGCAGGAGCTGGGAGACAGCAGTTGGGAAGCAGCAGCTGGGGACGGCTTTGCAGTCACAGAGTTGTACAGGTGATGTGGTTTTGTGATACGGCTCCAATGGTGCTTTCCAGTTAAATCTTGCAGAAGGGTCACTTGGGGTGAAGCTTCAAATTGTTGGTTTTCCACTGGAAATCGGGAGTTTTGGTACTTCTAAGGCTGAAGAAGGCAGAAAACCTGTATGGAAAAGATAGCTTTATGTTTTCTAGCATTGGTAAATTGGTACTGACACCAGCTGGAATGTAGCTACGTTCACTTCTGTTTCAAGAGGATGGTAGAGAAACACACGGAAGGGTTAGCCTGGAAAGGGAGTTAGCATCAGAATTATTTTGCAAGGCATTTGCTCAAATGGCTCACTTGTGAACATATCAATGGTTTACTTTTTTTTTTTTTTTTTGCATTTTAGTGCACTTAGCAAGCACAGTATTGAATTTATGGAAAATGACCCATAAGCATCTCTTGAAAAGCTAGTATTGGCTGTAAAGCATTTCTCTTGAAAGCACTCATTTCCCTCCTCTCCCCTTTTTGTGACACCAAAGGTGTTTCTTAATAGTTTAGATTTCACTGCTTGTTTGGGTTTGGAGTTTTTTTTTATTGTTTTCATATCCCAGTTTCTCTGTTAGACTGTTTTTATGTGCATGTTTTAAATCTGAGGCACAGGGAACCAGGTCCAGCAGTGACTGCAGCCTTTGGAAAGGCTTCACATTTGCAAAGTCTCTGAAGGCAGCACTGGAATAAATGTCCCAGAGGCTCCAGGACATGTACAGGGTCTAGATTGGGGTCAAGGCATGTCTGAGTTCACATATAATTTTTCTTTCAGAGATTTGTTTCAAACACAAACCCACTTATGTATGTGTATATATGTGTATTTAATAAAAGTAATGCAAACTTTTATGAAAAAAGTTAGATGAAATCTTCCTCTTGCTCCGTGCCCTTTCTTAGGTTATGATAAGGGTTTATTTAATCTCCTCCCTATTGCAGAATTTCTTAACTTTTCTTGATATTGGACCTTTGAATTGGTTTTCATAAATTTTTTTTCCCCACCCTGCCTTTAATTATATCACAGGGTGTGGGAGAACATTGACATGAGAGAGGCTTGGAAGTTTTTCCACAAATCCCTGGAAAACCTCTCTTCCCTTTTGAGCCCACCAGTGCCAAGGTTCAAATGAAGCCCCTGAGCTTATGGCTTGTCCAGTCCTTTGGCTAGTTGGTTTTATTTTCAGGCTGGATTTGAGGTGGTGATAAGTGCCTTTTTAACGGATTTTTAAAGCCATTATTTTTAGTTTTCCCCTGCTTTGCAAGCCAGGAGGAGCGGGAATGGCCCTGCCTGCTGTAGGGGCTGCCCCAGGGAGCATCTCTGGGTGTCCTTTGTCACCCAGGGGTTCATCTCTTCCACAGGCACTGGGTCCCAGCTTGCTGAAATCTATAGCTGAGAGGTGGTTTTATCCTCGGAAGACTGTAATGCCTTTAGTTGTCTTGGATACATGACAGCATATAGTGTTACAATCAAATATAGGCCTTCCTCAGGGCTGGGGGGAAGGATCTCAGCTGACCTCGGGCAGGGGTGTGAGGTGTGCAGGGCATGGAGCAGGGCAGCCTGAGACAAAGGAGATGAGTGGGGGGAAAGGTTGAACTAATAGAGGGCAAAATGGTTTGGTGTCGTCCTTTTAATGCTGCTGATCAGGCAGATGGGTGCTTTCTATTGCATTAGTTGTGCCAGGATTTTTATTTTTTTTGTTGTTGCTCTTCCCTCCAACATGCAAAGACTTGAAGCTGGTCTTGTGCTATGTGCACGCTGACTTGGAAGTTTATTCCCAGCTTGGGTCGGTGAGCAGTGGCAATCGTTTATTTGTCTAATTCTTGGGCTGTTTTGACAACACACATTGATGTATTTAAGTCAGGACAAGCCCTTATGCTTCTTGTAGATGCAAGGGAATATGAAAAATCAATAGAGGAGTTTGCTATTGGTGTAGTTGTTTACATGCAGAAGCACGTACCAATCATCTTAAATACTCTCACAGAGCTTGTTTGTGTCAGGATGGAAGTTGTGTGTAAAGCACACCTGCCTGGCTCTGTAACTAAGGCTGCACACCCTGAGCTTGTGGAGGGAGTGGGTGCAGAGCTTCTGTCATTAAATGTGATAACAGCTGAAAATCTTTTTTCCTGGATTAAAATTATGTTCGACTCCTCAGGCTTGGGCAATGCATGGTAAGATTTTTTTTTTTTATTATTATTTTTTAAACCTGAAGGGAAATCACTGCGCTGTTGGCAGGCTCCAGGTCTTCCTGCTATTAGCGGAGGTGGCCTAGTTGCTCAGCTGGTCCTGCAGAAATAAAAAGGTGCATTTAGTTGTGGAGAAGGTTGTCCTAACCTGGGGCACTGATGCTGTGCAGGTGCCAAAAGGGCACCTTTCATCTGATGCCACTGTAAAGGATCAGGCAGCAGCAGCAGCTCTGTTCTCATGCTAACTTGGCATGGACAAGGCTGTGGCATCTTCTGACAAAAAGGCTGAATTCTTTCCTGCCAGGTCAGTGAGTCCAAGTGTGGTGGCCACAGTACTAAAATGATACCTGTACACTTACACCTGCAGTGCTGCTGAGTTTGGAGGAGGTCACCTTTGGTGGGATGGTGGCATCTGCCACAGCTTCGTCCTTTGGGCCTGGATTCTGCTGAAGCTGAGACTTCTTCCAGGAAGGGCTGCTGCAGAATAAACATGCTTCCCTGCTTGCCTGAGGATATGTCCAAGTGAACTTCCAGTTTTGTTAAATGGTTGGCCTTCATTAAAGCAACTTTGTCTTCATTAAATGCTCACACATCAAAAAGCATTTGCTCCTATGGCAGAACATAGTGGTGCTCAAGGTCTTCCATAAAAATTCAGTCATAGCTGGGGATCTATGTGGGGGCATGCAAACCTGGTTTAACCCAGATGTGCTCTGCTAGGCTGAGGGCCTTGCAGTGCTCATAACCTTTCCTAAACTTAGCCCTCCAGTGAATTTGAGAGAAGGCTGCGAAAAATATTACCTTGTCATGAGACACTGAGTCTCCTCCGATCTGTTTGTGCTTCTCTGGATCTGACTGCTGCCTTGGTACACCTACAGCCTTAATCAGCCCCCTCAGACCTGGGCTCTGCTGCTTGGGTCGTGAGTCCTGTGGAAGAGCAGGTCTTCACTGGGCTTTGGGTGCTGGACTGGCATGGATTAGCAGGGAGGTCTGCTCCTGGCTTTTATGTGATGCCAAAAATCAGACTGCTGGAAGAAGTTTCTTTCTCACCTCTTTTCTGAGGCATCCCAACTTTTATTTGAGCAACCTCAGTTGACTTGGCAGCCTTTTAATCTTCTTACCCTGGAATCATAGTCCTCTGTCTATAATTACCATGCAAAATGATGTGCACCTCCACTGTGATGCTTTGAGGGGTAAATGCTTTGGTTGGCCTTTCTTTTGAAAGTGCTGACAGGAGATAGATGCTCGAGTTCCTTAGGATTTGGATGCATGAGGCTCTTCCAGGTGGAGGTGCTAATGCCAGTGAACAGCAGCGTGCTGTGTCACTCTGTACCCATTGGAAGGGTAAAGCACATGGGCAGAGCACAAACTCTTCCACATTTTTCAGAGGTGTGCTTAAAGCATATTATTTTTGCATTTGCCTGGCTGGAGGTTGCCTTCTGGCTCTGCTCACCGGGCTGGGGCTGTCGCCATGGGAATGAGCAAAACATCTGCACTGGAGAGCTGCTTCTGTGCTCTTTGCTTCTCACGGTTTGCTCTTCTTGCTCTTGCTGTGGTTTTTCTGCCGGGTCATCCCTGAGCACAAAACCCTGCCAGCTTACAGCAAAGATGGCTTTGGTGAGTCCCATGAGCCCTATGTAAAACATTAAACCCCCAAATATTGGAAGTGGTAATCTTGAAAATGACATCTTGGAAGCTGTGTTCTCACAGTCATGTCTGCTTATAGGCAATCAGAGCACACATGGAGAAAAAAATTGCGGATTTTGGATGTCATTAAGGTCTGTGTGAATTAAGAGGGGTTCTGGAGAGCACACAAGCTGACCACTTGTGCGCCTTCAGATATGCTCCAGTGGCATTGGTGTCGCTCCTGTGATTTTATTTTTTCTTGTTTATTAGTTGTTAATCATCTAATAATGGCCTTTATACCTTCCTAGAAAAAAAAAATTAATTTCTGATGTGTTCATGTAGAAGATGTGTGAGGTGGTGAACTAGGGTAAGAAGGTAATGAGATGTGGATTTTTGTAATGCATCTACTAAGAGAAACGTGACACTAACCTATATTATTTACTGTAAGTATATTACCTGCAAATAATTTTTGTTTTCAAGTAGGGCATTAATTATGCTAATGAGTCTCTGCTAAAACATAGTAGCATGCAAACAAATAGTGCATTGACACCACAAAGTTTACCTGACTATAAGTGCCGGCTTAATAAATTGTTACATTTTTCTCTGATATTTTTGAGAAGACTGAGCGTGCCCACGCCATATTTGTGTTGAAAACAGACTTTCTTGCCCTCTTTCCCCTAAGAAATGAATACAGTGACCTCAGACTTGCATGTGTGTGTGAGCATGTGCATGTTCTTGATCTGCCGTGCTGATGGAAGATTTGTAAAGGGAGATTTCGTGCAACATGAGCCGAGAGCTAAAATTACCAAAACACGGCTGTGAGGTGTAAGCTCCTGTGTAGCTGCCTAAAGAAGTGCTGAACAAGGGGGCAAAGTTAATCATTATAAAGAGAACAGAGCAGCTCGCGTTGCAGCAGAGTTGGGGTTTGTCTCACTGTATGAATTTTATCACTAGCTCTTTGTTTGTTTTTTTTTTTTCTTAATTTAAGAAAGGATTGAAGAAGTGACATGAGCATATGTATATATGGCTGTGTTTAAAGCCAGCTATCGCTGACTGCCAACATAAATCTGCTCTGGTGCCTTGGGGGGGAAGTAAATTGTAGGGAGAGCAAAGCTATTTTTGACCAGCTATTTGAGCAGCTCACTTTGCTTTAATTTTTTTCTTTTTTTAATACTGACTGAGCTGGTAGTTAATCATACCCGTCCCTGCACTTAATAGAAACAAGAAACAGAAAATAAAAAACTTATGGATGTTTTCCAGCACTGCTACTGATAAGCATAAGTGCAAGTGCCATTGTCAACACAGCTTTGCAATAGCTGCTGCAAGAGTGTATGAGCAGATGAAGAGAGGAGCAAAAATTGCTGGTGGGAGACACGGTGTGTTTCCTGGGGGAGGCACAAATTCTGCACCTCATGACTACCTGGCAGCAGGCAGGGGCTGGCAGGACTAGGGAGCATAAAATGGATTATCCCGTTGCCTTTCCGTGTCACCATGTAACTCCTCCATTGCACGTATCATTCCCTTTCTCCAAAATAAGGAGGCTGGGCAGTGTACTGCCATGGACACGGTGAGGCTGCCAGGTTAGAGCTGGCAGGGTCTGGGGGTGGCACAGCCAGGCAGTGGACGCTTTGTGGGAGAAGATGCAAGTGCAAGGAGACAAGTGTTTACTGCAAACTGGTGTAAGAAAACATCCAGTAACCGTGTAGAGCTGTCTGGTGAGATGTGATATGGAAACTGTCCTCATCTTGAGCTCTGGCACTGGGAGCTGGAGCATGAAACCGGAATGATAGCACTTACACGGACAGCGAACTGGATTGGGGTTTGAGGTTTTGTTTGGTTGTTTTTTGGTTTTTTACCATTAATATGAACTTGACCTTTGCTGGTGAACTGCATCCATAGTTGGAGAGTCCTATGTCTATAGTGTATGTGTGTATGTATGTGTACACACCCTGCATCTGTACAGTGCTCACATCAGCAGGAAAAAAACAGCTGTTCCCATAACACGGTTTGCTAGAAGACCCCTTTTAAAACTCTACAAGCAAGGTGGTTTCTGTTGGTATAATGCCTCTAAAGCATGGGTAGCCTGTTGGACTGTGCATTCTGGGTGGCAGTTCTTTATAGATAATAATTTTATAGTTAGGTTTTTAGTGTTTTGTTGTTTTAATTTTTTGTTGTTTGTTTTTTTTATCTAAGTGGTGAGCCATTATTCCTGCAGGTCTGAGCTGCCACCCCAGTGGTTGGTCCCTTCCTGTTGAGAGCTGGTCTCAGCACCCTCTGCTCTGCAGGGAAGCCCAGTTTAGGGAAGCAAACCCTTGAAGGAGGGAAAAAGGGTCTTTTGGACCCAGGCAGCTCTGTGGGAGCCAGCTGATGAACAGATAGGCTGGCCAGATCTTCCTTGGTAGAAACAGGCAGCAGCACTTGGGAATGACTTGGACTTGTCAGGCGTTGTTAAGACTTCATGTGCACTGAGACCACAAATAGACTTTATGCTGATTTAAGTTTTGCAATTCCTTTTTCACTGTTTGGACACCAAAGGCAAACACTTCTAAATAGGGTCAGTTTACAATATAATGAGTAACTTAAGAGTTAATGGGAGAGCTGAATGGATTGGATCCTACCTGGTAAGGTCTTTTCTAGGCTTCAGATGTTGACATCAAAACAGCTATTACTTCTGTGTCTGAATTGGTGTTTCTGGATAGATGCAGCAGTTTCCAAGTGCTTCCCATAAGCTCTGCTTATAAACCAAGGGGAGTTAACACATGCTCATGGGTTTACTGGGAGGCTCCTGTTGGACCCTGGCTCTCACCAGTGGCTTCAGTGTTCGTGCACAGCGTGGGGATGGTGCAGCCCCGCACTTGGGTTTGGTGGGCTCCTGCTGAATGTGGTTGTGGTGGTTTGCAATGATCTCTGACCATCTCCTTTGTTGCAGACCAATAAAGCTAAATGGGTCCAGTCACTGGAATGACTCCGGATAAGAAAGCTGAAACGCCCGGAGCAGAAAAAGCCGCAGGACTACGGCAGTGCCATGGGATGGGCAGCCTGCCCGACGCGGGCGACGCCGGCAAGCCAAAGGCCACCGTGGTGGACAGAGATTCAGCAGATGATGAGCTCACGAATTTGAACTGGCTGCACGAAAGTACTAACCTGCTAACAAACTTCAGCCTCGGCAGCGAGGGCCTTCCAATTGTCAGCCCCTTGTATGACATCGAGGGTGACAGTGTGCCATCCTTCTCACCATCCTGCTACCAGAACCCTGAGAAAAAATCCTCCACTTCCAAACCCCCTTACTCTTTCAGCCTTCTCATTTACATGGCGATTGAGCAGTCCCCCAACAAGAGCTTGCCAGTCAAAGAAATCTACAGCTGGATCCTGGACCGCTTCCCCTACTTCGCCACAGCCCCCACCGGCTGGAAGAACTCGGTCCGACACAACCTCTCCTTGAACAAGTGTTTCCGAAAGGTGGAGAAAAGCCATGGCAAGGTGAGACCTGGCAGGAGGGAGGTGGAGCAAATTTGAAATTCAGGGTGAAATGGAGAAGGTTCTGTTGTCTTAAGCATGTTTTGTTTCAGTTGTTGTCACCCCACCGTGTCCCCTTAACACTTTATTTGCAGATGGAGGTGGTTTGGAAATTCTGCTTCTGAGAAATCACAGGATGACAAGTCACTGGGTTTTGTTATTTATTGTTGACCTGGGTACACTCAGCTGTGGTGCATCCTTTTTAAATCTGGCACACATGCGATTGCAAAGGGCTCTGTTTCCATTTACTTACAATTTTGTTAGCCTGCAATAACAAGCCTGAAATTTCAGGTAACTCTCCTAGGATTGCTTCTTGATGAAGCTTCTTAAACTAGTGCTTTCTCTGTTTTCCAGTACTGGAATTCTGGGGTATGTTCCTCCTTCCCTGCTTTTCCAGCATAGCCATGGCTATGATTGCACTGAGAAGCAGAGGAGATTATGGGATGCCAAGCAGGGAAGCTGGTAGTAGGGATGTTCCCCCTCTGGGTGCAGATGTGGTCCTCTGCAAGATGCCCGTGCTTGTGGGCACACTGGATGTACGTGGCTGTGTCCCTCAGTCCAACAGCTTTCTCAAATATTAAATTGACTCTTTCACTTGTGATCTGCTGTTGCACTCAGCACAGCTCTAGCTTTCCAATAACCAAATTAATTCCTGCATTTAATGGGCTGTAATGCTTTAACATCTGTCATAAGATAAGATGTGCATCTCTGTGTGTTGCAGGCACACTTCTTAAAGTCAAGGATGCTCTTTCTTCTTCTGATTTATATGATTTTCATCGTGACTTTCTTCCTCCCTCTCTCATTCTTCCATCTTGTTCCTCAAAGAGCTGGCTCTGACTTGAATAAACCAACAAACCACATACTGAAAGTCAACAAACAAGTCCTGTGCTTGGAGGTCAGACTCGGTGGCAGCAGGCTTGTTATCAGAAATGCCTGCAATGATTGGAGTGCTTGACAGCCTCTCACTGTAGAGAGGGGTCCTGGAGCTCAGTGGGCATTGGGGAGGACTGCCTTGTACTGAAAGGACTGAACACCACTGCTTCTCAATATTCCCGCTTTTGCATTAAATTGCTAGGATGTTGTTTTCACAAGCAGCAGCTTTGCCCTGAAAAAAAGAGACTTTTTAGTGCAATGTGACAGGTCCAGTAACTACCCCATTGCTGAGTTCTGCCCAGTGTTAGGATGGGCTCCTAACATGGCTCCAGGTGCTGTAATGGGGTACCTGAGATGTTCAAGCTGTCCCTGTGTGGAGGACTGGATCTGAGCAAGGACCACACGCTGCTGCAGGTGACAAAAGTGCTGTTAAAGGCATGGGTGGCTCTGTACAAGCGGGGTGACATGAGTTTCAGAAAAATTAGGGCAGAAAAGGGGAATCTAAATTAGTATGAGTTCCTTCTGTCTGTGGATCTGCCCTTTAATGCTCTGCTGTTTTCCAGTCTCACGGGTTAGGAGTTACCAGTTAAACTTGTTGTCTTGGCATTTGGGTGCCAGGAGCTTGACACTGCCTGGTCCCCTGCTGACCCTGGCATTCTCCATGAGTATTGCTGGGCTCAGAGGATGGCTTGCTGTTCGATGTGACATCTCTAGTAGGAAGAGCAAAATGCAGACTATCTCCCACTGCTACCAGCAAGTTGATGCTGATGTGCTCTGTCATTGGTTTCCCAGGGCTCCAGAAACTGCACAGCTCTCTAATTCTGAAGAACAGAAACTGCGCTTACCAAAAAAAAACACCCCAGAAAAGCGCCTCCTTGAAACTTTGCTGAAGCTTCCTCATTTCTAACAAACAGCAGTTAAATCTTTACCCTCTGCCCCGCTTAGAAAAGGACCAGATGAGGGTACTGCCCCAAATTCTTCCTGCAAAATAAGTCCGTGGCACACAGCAGCATGCCTGGACTCCATGGGAGTTGATCTGGCAGCTGATGGAAATGGTGCAGACCCCTCTGGATGAGCTCCTCAGGTGTCACTTCTTGGAGCAAGCAGCAGTTGCTCACAAGCTCATTTTGCTGATCCTGTTGCATGTAACCATGTGCGAGCCATGCCTCTGGGTGCTTCCCTAAAAGGGAAAGATAATTTTGTATTTTTTTCCATTTTTTTCTTTGTTAATGGCATTTTGTACTTCAAAGGGAGCACGCAATCAGCTTTCTTCTATGCCAGGTGAAAGCAGAAAGGTTCATGGCATGTTGCATCAGAGGAGCATGGTTTATTTGGTAACATCGGGGTAAGAAGGGTTTTAAAGCCTTTCAAATGAATCTGAGCTCTTGTGTTGGAAGAATCTAAATGCCCGACAGGAGGGGATAGTCTGTGCCCCTGCATCCCAGGGCAGGCTCTGCTCTCTGACATCTCCCTGGCTATTGCTGCTGGATGTCACCTGTGAAATCATCTCTTCGAGGACAGGCAACAAAAGGAAGAATCCGTCCCCAACTTTGGCATAATGCTGATATTTTGTTTTGGGTTGGAAGTGCACATTGAAGGAAATCTGGTTTTTCCCCACTTATCCACTGGAGCTGGCACTGCAGGGCAGTTTCAGGACATTTCCACTGGAGTCATTTTGGCTGGTGCTGACCTGGAAGACTTGCTGCAGGAGCATGCTTACTGTGCCCTGATGCCTCTAGGCATTGTCCACAAGACCCTGCTGAAGCAGATCTGAGCAGAACATCCAAGGCACGCACAGGTGACCCCTCAGCACCAACTCCCTTATTCTGCAGAGCTCTTCCCACCAGGCTGTGCCCCATCATGTTGCAGATGTAGCTCTGGATGGTCATAGCTGTGGCTGATTGTTCTGTTAGTGTGTATCTTCGCATCAGCCAGCTAAATACCTGCAGGCTGCAGGGGTTCAGGGGTCTAGGACAGCATCCAGCAGAGACTGGGAGAAGACTGTCCTTGCTTGGACCACTGGAAAAAAATTATATGTTGTGGGTTTTTTTAATGAGTGGTGCTGAAGGGAAAGTAAGTGCCTTGAGATGCCTCATGAGCCAGCATTGCAGTCGAGAGGAGGAACTTCTCATGCCATGGGATCAGGATGTATGGACATCATCACATCTCTGCTCTGTGTGCACGTAGCACACTGCTGCTGTATTTAAGTGGTGTGTCAAGGTTTACCTCAGGTGACAGACCCACGAGCTGAAATACCCTTTCTTGTTAGAGCTGCAGTCGAGAACATGTCTGCAGTGAGCCAGGCAGATGAGATTTCCAGTGGGTCTCTGGTAATGGTGGTGATGAACAGCAAGAGGATGATGCTGGAGCCGTCCCAGGGACACCTGCTTGTCTTCCAGTGTTCCTGCTGTGGCCCTGGGGCCCCTGAAGCTGTGGAGGTGTGATTGTGAGTCAGTGATCCTCAGAAGATACAGCTAATGCTCTTTGCATCTTAAGCACTGTCGTGCTGCCTCGGAGTTGGGGAGAGAGGTGCCTACACTGTGACACTGCTTTTTTTGAAGGAGCAGCATCTGCTCTACAGCACACGAGGCCCTCAAGTGTAAAGAGGTTTGGGGCTGAAAGCCATGAAGAGTCTCCCTGCTCTTTGCTAAACTTGTTTTTACAATTGTGGCATTGGGGATTATTCATGAATTGATACTGAGGAGTACAGGTGTGAGGAGGCAGGATCATCGTCCTGTCCAATTTGGCAGGACACTGCTTGCATGGATGTGGCCCTGCCACTGTTTCCTCTAGAGGCTGGGGGTTACAGGGCTTGAATATCTTCAACAAACACAAACCTCTTCTTCTTGGTAAATACGTGGTTTAGGTGATTGTTTGTGGTTAGTTTTTTTTGGTTTTTTTTTTTGTCAAGAGATGGTGATAAACAATCTGTATAGCTTTTCAAGTATTTGGGCAAAGAGCAGGGCAGGTCCCATCCATAAGCCTGCAGAGACAGGAGAGAGATGCCTTTTAGCTGGTAAACCTTTTGGTGAATATATATTACATACCTCCTTCCATACAGGTGGTATTTTCCAGTGGTTCACCGTGCTCAGGTGGAAGCAGCTGGTGAACACTGTCCGTACCTGATGGAGCCAGGACTGCTGCCCAGGTGTGAAGCTGATGGACAGCTCTCTGCAGCACGGGGACATGTGCCTTGCAGTGAGCCTGAGCCACCAGCACCAGCTGAGCTGCTCTGCTTTGGTTGCTCCTTGGGCTTTACTCGCTGGGCCGTTGAGGGGCTGTGGTGGGCTGGTGGTAAAGGATAAGGCTGGATCATGGGAGGCATTTTGTTTCCAATCCATGTTTTTATAATCCAGCCCTGAAACGCTGGGGGCTGCAAACTTACTGTCTTTACAAAATAGCTCCAATGCTTCAAAACACAGGAATTATTTCCCTTTCTTTATTTTTGCCTAGATAAAATCCTGCAAGTTAAATTAGAAAGATGCAGAAAAGATGATAGACCAAAAACTAATTTCAGAGCTATACGATTGCCCCTGTTTTGAGTTGCAGAGTCAGAAGAGCCTGGTGGCCTCTTTTCACTGACTCTAGAGGGATGTTTCTCTAGATCTTAAGTAAAAGCTACACCTACATTTCATTCCAACACTTGCCTCACTGTCGAAGTGAGATACTAACCTCCAAAGGCAGTTTAGCATTTTAGAGTGTCCTGAATTAGTCCTTGCCAGGAGAAATGGCAGAGTCTGTTCTGGCTTGTTTTAAAGCTGGATATTGGTTCTGTGGCATTTCCAGCTCCAGCTGTGGCAGGCTTTCCCCTAACACATGACATTTAATTTCAGACCTGGGCTGGACTTCTACTGCCTGTCTTTGCTAAGCAGAGGGTGCAAGCAAAGCACGGGAGCAGCCCTATCCTCTCTTTTGCTCAATGTCTACTTTTAGTATCTCCAAAGGTGGGTGGAAGTGTGGTTTCGCATTACACATGACCCAAAGAAGAAGTCACTCTGTTTACTGCCCGTTGCATTGGATCTGTCAGTATCTGGATGGCTTCAGGGTGTGCCTGGGTTCAGCTGGCTGTTGCAGTACCCACCCAAAATCCTTGTGTTATGTTGTCAGGGCAGCAAACTGGAGGAGTACCTTACTGGGAAGATGAAAGAGGGAAACTAACCCCCAGCAGCTGAACTGAATGAGGCCTGAAGCGAAAGCGCTCACCTGAAGTAGCAGATCAAGTACCAGATAAACAGTGTAGAGAAGTGGTTTGCTGATCAGGGGAGTTCCTGCTGCTCTCTGAGGGCAACAGCCTCAAAACTGCAAGGGAGGGGGAAAAAAAAAGGCTGGTTGGGTATGGTTGGGGTGCTGGGGAAAGGGGTCTAGGAGAGGTGCAGGAAAAGGATCAGTGTGTAAGTCTGTCACTGAGATGATGGATAGAGCCAGTTGGGAGGATGCCCCTTGTTAGTACCTAGGTGGCTAAATCATCCTGCCAGCCACCATGGCTGTTTATTAATTAAAAGTAAGCTTCTTGATAAGTATCTTACAGGCTGTGCTCAGTTTTAGCATGAAAAGGTAAGTATAAGGAAGATTCAGGTTAAAAAAAAATAACTTGGAGAGATGCAGCAGCTCAGAGATCTTTGTTAAAGGCAGTGGCTTCAGCTGCAATTGCAGAGCTGCATCTCTTTCTCAGCTGGGGCTCTCCCTGGCTTGATTTTTCTCTATTGATAGCAAGGTATTTCCTCTTCTCAGAAAACGCCTGTGACTTAAGTAGAGCCACAGACTTACATGGTTTGGAAGTCCTTTTCAGTCTGGAGTAAGTAAAGGAGCATCCCTCCGCAAATTGGTATTGTTGCCCTCCGTGATTCTGGCAGGAGGAGGTCAGCTGGCCACTGTAGGCTCACAGGAGCATCTCCATGAGGCTTGGGTTTCTGCTCTGATATTTAGCCCCCAAAAATCCTTCAGAAGGATCTTACTGTTCAGGTGTACAGCTGCCCCGTCCTTCAGCCATGTACATTTCCATTTCTGTAGCATCTGTTCTCCCCAGAAAATCTGGTGCTGCTACGTGCAGAGCTTTTAGCTGATCTGTCAGGTCAGTGATTATAGAATTGTTTTTTACTTTCCAATTTAATTTTCTTCTTTAAGTTGCAAGAACTAGCAGGCTCAAAAAAAAAATAGGTTCTTTATTTAGTAAATTCATGAGGAAAGCCTTGAGACAAGAAAGAGGTGCTTTATCTTCCTTAAGTTTCAATATACCAAATTTAATATCAAGAATGACTAGCATAGGGGTGCTTACATTGTTAGGTGCATCAAAAACGCATTCATTAGGTTTTCAGATTTTGAAAAAATGGGAAAAATCCGTTTTGTAGCTGGGCATGGAGCAAGATCCTTTTCCAGGGGGGTGTAAAGTTAAATGAGTACGTGTCTATATCTAAACTAAGGGGAAGGTTGCTTTGGTTTCTTACCTAGAAACCTGTTAAAGAAAAGATTGCCCATCAGTTAGCTGGTGCCTGGACAGATCCTTAAACTCACAGCTGTGTTTACCGAGTGTTAAAATAAGGTTTACAACATTTGGGGGACAAATGGGAATGGGAATGGGGCTTTAGAGAAGGGGCTTTGGAGATGCTATCCCAGCCTGCAAGATGGGTGCTTCCATAGTGTGTAAGGAGGGTTTGGGGACCATCTTCTCAATTCTGGGAGCATCAGCTTTCCATGCAGGCGATAGAACTGTGTGCAGATGTTGTGCATCAGCTGTGCAGTGGTGCATGTCTACGTGCAGTCACTGCACTGTGCTGCAACTTGGGGATATTAAATTAGAAAGGACGGTACCAGCCTGGTCCTGGATTTTCTAATTTGCTGTGTTTCTTTGTTGCAGGTGAATGGAAAAGGGTCGTTGTGGTGCGTTGACCCAAAATATAAACCTAATCTTGTCCAAGCACTGAAAAAACAGCCTTTTTCCTCAGCACTTGCATTTTATACTCCACCGGCGTCACCACCCAGGTAGGTGAATGTTCTCATCCGAGCAGGACATGTGGTTCTGTTGCTCCAGATAGCAGAGGGTGTTGAAGTGCTATTATCTGCTGCTACCCGAGAGCAGAATTTGAGTGGGCCTTAGGTGAGACCAGCTGGATGAGGTGGGGAGATGCAATGAGCTCCAGGCTTCCCAGATAGCACATCTGGGGTGTGTCCAAGTCTCTTATTAACTGTGGGAGAGTTTAAAAGAAGAAGGTCAGGGGTGTGCTGGCTGCTTTCTGGAGAGCCCAATTTCTCCAAGAGGGCAGGCAGTCCTGGGAACTGGAGCAAAATCCTCTTTCGAGAACAGTCCATCAGGACTGTTCTAGGGTGGTGCCTGGTGCTGCTCTTTGAGGAGGTGGGTGTCTTCTCCTGTAAGTCATTTACCTGGATATAAAATATATCTGTTCTGTGCTATTGTCAAAAACAGTCTACTTTTCCACAGTCTATATTTCTGAGAGATGCTGTTCTGAGAGGGGTGTTTTTCTCTGAGGCTGTTCCAGAAGCATTTTGCAGCAGGGATGGAAAAGACAGTGTTTGCCATAAACGTAGTCTGAGGTGGGGCATGCAAGACTTCTGAAACCAGGACTTCCTTACCAACACAATTTAAGATTAGGCAGTAGATTTAGGAGAATTTGAAGTCAAGCTCATGCGTTCTGAGGAGAGGAGGAGGGGCAGCGGCTGGGTCAGCCTGTGGAGGCAGAAGGACAGAAAGTAGAGCAGCATGTTGGGTGAGCTGAGTTCTGAGGAAGGCATGTGGCTGGTTTGTCTAGTTCAGGAAAGAATTTGGGTTAGATAAGAGGTAATTAAGGTGTCTGTACATTGCCCTATGACTTAACCTTACGGCGAGGAGTTTCCTTAACAAACAGGAGGAACTGGGATTCCTGGAGCAGGATGTAAGACTGATAACACCAAGCAGACATTTCTCAGGGTCCAACAGGACACTGACCCTGGGAGCTGGCACCCCTGTGCAAGCCTTAGGGGCTGAAGATTTTTGTGTGGCATGGGCTTGTCCAGTGGGGCTTGTAACGCACAAGATACAACCAGTTGTTTCTGGTCTCTCTCTCCAACCCAGGGCCATCCTGGGATGGAACAAGCCAGGCAGAAGTATCCTGTTTTCCAGCTTTCTGTTGGAATTGGAAGCATTACTAAAGTAACCCTGAAACATTTAAGTATTAAGAAATAGTCACATTGGAAAGGATGAGATGACTGGTGGTACTGCTTGGGTTTATGGGAATAATGATTATTGAAACGACTGTAGTTGGGTTTTAGAGGATAATGCTTTTACAGGCTTTAATGTCTCTGTGTAAGGGAGTGGACTTCTGGTTTTGGGTACACCTCAAGTGAAGGTTTGGTCCTTGAAAGCTTTAATACTCTGTCTGTGTTAGTACAGCCAGACTTTAAAATGTAGAGAATAATACAGATGGGAAGTGACCTCTGGACGTTGTGTGTCCTGCCAGAGGTGCAAAGGATCGAGACAGACTCAGCCTAGGGCAGGGTGTTCAGAGCCTTGACCAGTTAAGCTTTTAAAATCTCCAGGGTCTCCAAGATTAATGCAGCTGAAGTTATGTTAAGTGTGGTCTACTTAGCTTGGATAAATGCAACATACCAAAACTAGGTGTGAGGAAGGAGACATTTCATCTGCATGCTTAAGTACTTGGAAGATCAGGACTTTAATTTGAAGCTGTTGTTTTTGGTAACTTTTTTTTTTTTCCCTTTACTGAAGGACTAGTCACACTTGCCAACAATTACAAGGAAATCCTGGATCTAATGAAGCCACATGGCAAAATTCCCACTGACTTCAACATGGGAAGGGTTTTGCAGTGCTTGTATTTGAGTACAAGAAAATACGAAACAACATATTAAGATACCGAACTGCTCCCTAACGAAAGCTGGTTTATTTTCCTTCAATAATAAAAAGCATTTATGTGACTTTCCATCACGCACAGAAAAACAGATTTATTTTTTCCTCTTCCATGCTTAGATTTGATTTAAATTCTGGCCTAATTTTGGGGAAGGGCCCCCAAGGACCTGCCTTGTTGTAGAGAGAGAGGAAGCCCAGAGGTACAGCTGGAGAGAGGCTGGAAGTACTGTCCAAATTTATCCACAGAGTGATCCTAGAATTCAGCTCTGACAGTCTGTGAATTTTCCTTTGGGAAGACTGGTGTTCATGATTATTTTACAGTGTGTTTGTGGGGGGTATGCCTATCATTCAGCGTGATTTTAAAATAAAATTTTAGCTGTTACTTTGAGCAGAAGCTTTCCAAAACTGTAATCTGTGTCTAGTGACACTGAAATTTGTATTATCGTAGATGATTGGCACCCCTGATGCATTTTATTTCTGCACAGCTTGTTCAACAAGTCGTCGTGAAGACCTGGCTGCATTCTGGTTCTAGTGCCACACGAATTACAGCCCTGGGGACAGCCACAGCCCTCATCTTGCGGATACCTTATGCATGGCTTGTCTTAATCAATACCAGGCATTAATTTGTTCTGGGGGAGCTCTATGTGGACATGATTTCTGAAGGATCCGAGCTTAGACAGAAGGATGAAGATGTTTAGCATCTCTTTGTACAATGGATCTGTGGGCTGCAAAGCCAGCCATTTTGAGTTGGACCATTGCTCTCCTTGTATTTTTAATTTTTTTTTTCCCCACCCATTTTTGGATCCGTTCCCTTTGTACTCCATGGGTGCTACAAGAAAAGATACCAGACAGTGAACCCTAGTTTGGCACATTTTTCCCATTCAGGTTTCTCTTACAGGTTGGGCTTGAAAATTCTGTCGTCACCCTTCAGATTCTTCCAGCAGCACTATAAAAGATGCACATTGCTACATTTCATGCAATTTTAATAGTGTGTACTATTTTTGTTGTAGTTACTTCTAACTGCTCACTAATATATTTATAATAAACTGAATAATTAGGGCTGGGTGTGTAGCAGAGAAAAAAACATGCAAAAGCTTTAACTTGTCCTTTGTTTTGTGAGGGATTTAGGGGTACTTTGTCAGGTGTAAAGCTAGCTTGATTATGAAAAACCACCCTGGATAGCGTCACTAAAACCATCAAGCTTCAGATAACTTTAAAATCAACAGTTTTCTTGGTTTAGGGTTTGTTTTTGTTTTTTTTTTTTTTTTTGCCTATTACGTTTTGTTTTTGTTAATTGCCCACCACTATTTGGAAAAGCAAATGCACACAACTGGTCCTTACCTGTCCTCTGAATGTCCCTGTATGAGCTAATGTTTTGTTCACATGTAGGTTTTATGTCCTAAAAAATATGTATCTTTGTTTAAAATCCAGCCATTAGGCAGATATAGAAGATCTGTAGAGGTCAGTGACTCTTGCCAACGAGATTTTTGCTTGGTGCGTGTGTTTGGAGGTGTTTTCCAGATGCTGGTGATGGCTTAAATAGTGCTACACAAACTATGAACCAGTGCTAAGCCATCTACTGAGGGCAGCAGAAATTGCTTGCCTTCCTGTGGCAAATAGGGTTGGTTTTGTTTTTACCCTTCTATGATCACAATACTGTGTCTGCTACACTTCATACAAATCATTTGCCTAATCAGGGCTTGGCTTTGAGCTGTTGAATTTCTTTTTCAGTAGGTCGTCATCCCCTCACTACCTGACTTCAGTCCTTCAGCAGAATCAGGGTCGATCTCTCAAAGGTAAACGTTGAATTTTCTTTCACTCTCCTGCCCTGGTTTTGGTCACAAGCATGGACTGCAGCCCAGCTGATGTTGTCTCTGCCCCTGCTCTGAAGGGTCTGCTAGATGACAAAAAACCCCGGATGTAGTACAATGCGTGTGTATTATATTAGCTGCTCGTGTATTAATTTTAAATCCATAAGGTGAATTTCAAGGTGTAATTGGGGCCATCTTGTTCTGACAGCAAAATATTCAGCACATGCATCACTCCCAAGTATGACCTACTTAATGAATAGTTCAGTAGAAAATGAATCCGAAAAATGCATATCTCTTTATTAGTTTTACTGGAGGCCAAGAACTGAGAACCAAATTAAGCAAATGTTAGTGTGTAAAACTTGTGGTACCAAGAGGGAGCTGGAAAGTGTGCTGGGGCTTGCAGCATTTCTTTTGAAGGAGCCAGTTGAGCACAGGTTCTGCACCTCACTAATAAAGTTGAATATATTGAAGCCTTGTCCTAGACAGAAGTGATAATTTTGGTTTTTAAGTGCTGAAAAGTGAACAGTACTCAATTTTTAAAGGGTTGAATCTGACAAAATGTGTTGCAGAGGAGTGTTGTTAAAGCTCTTTCAGCAGGATAGTGAAAAGCACTGCGCAAGTGGGCCCTGAGCAGACACCCAGCTCCCTGGTATTGCTGGCTCAGTAGGCTTAGAGGTGAGAAGGTTGCTTTTAGTTTTTGGCCACAAACCAGCAGCTTTGGTTAGGCAGCAAAGCCAAGGCTTTTCAGAGACCAAGCAGCTGCCTGGCCCACTGGTGATGGTCACCATGCACGCCAGATGGAGGTTCTGTGGTGGCATCTGGGTGGCAAGGAAACATCCTTGGCTGCTCCAGGGCTGTTGGATCTGGGATTCTCAGGGCTTGTTGGGGAACACAAGAAATCCCTCTCCTCCTAATGATTTTGCTGGGCGTGACAGGTTTGGAGGTTGCCAGTCTGATGTTGCCTCTTGCAATTAGCTACACCAGAGGTGCCAAAATAATGACGAGTATCTGGTAACTGTGGTCCCCCGCAGTTTCTGCATGTGGGGGAGCCTGTTCAGCATTCCTCTGGCATTAGAAGCAAGCCGTTCACGTTCCTGGGATCCTATAGGGCAGCTCTTATGCAGATGAACAGAATTCCTTGTAATAAGGTGCTTCCTCAGCCATTCTGCTGGAGAAGCGTAAATTTGGGAAATACCGTTCTGTTGAGCAATCACAAGTGAAGCCAAAGCACATTATCAGTGACACAGAGCACTCCTAGGAAGCCACTGCAGAAGTGCCACTCCTCTTTCTTTGGGAGTATTAAGGTACAGAAGTACTCTTTGTAGGTAGTAATCCTGCATTGCATTAATGCCTCCGATTGCTTGTCATTTTAACAAGGTGGTGCTTACATACCAACATCAGATGATAAAATAAAATGTCTGGGATAGCAAGTAAGGAGTGGGAATATTTTACTTTCTGATTACAGAGTGCAGCAAAGTAATTCTTCATACTTTATTTTTCTACTTCTTTTTGTCAGTTGGGTGCATATAACCTATCAATTCAGGGGCTCTGTTTGTGCCAAAGAAAGTCAAAGCAGAAGGAAAAAAAATAATCACATGAGAACAATGGGGTAGACCCTAAAGTATGCTGGATTTAAGATGAAAGACATGGAAAACAAGGGGGCAAAATGTGTATGCTTTGTAACCCGTGTTGGAAACAGCAGCTCAGTCCCTTTCCCATGTTGGTACAGCATTCCCAAGGTGTCATGTTCTTCAGATTTCTCCTTGACCGGGGATGAAGTTAGGGAGAATTATCAAGATAAGGAAGCCACGCTGACAACTTCGCAGTCCCTCTCCCAATACTACCCTCCCCTTAAATTCAGTAATGCAGTTAGTGCCTGTAATGTGGCGAAGAAAACAAATACCATCAAAAATGCCATTGCTGATGTTTTGCTTTAACAGTTCCCCCCGCAGTTCCAGTTCAGCAGAACGGAAAGCCTGTTCTGCTTGCTGCTGCTCCCTTCCAGCACATTGTCTTCCAGCCCTATTCTCCACTCACTGCTCATACATATGTACATCCCTACCTACACCTCAGATGTGATCGTTTGCTCTCAGACACCCAGGCTCTTGTGAGAGCTCACTGTCTCTTTGCTCCTGTTTTGCCTGGTTAGTCCACCATACATATTTCTGGAGTATAAGGAGTATTCATCATCCATTGCAGAAGTGAGCCAAGGAAGACCTTGGATTTCCTTTTCTTGGGATGGGAAGGGCATGAACAAATCCTGAAATGAGTGGGAAAGGCGTGCTTGTTTCTTTTCCCTTTCACCTGGTTCTGGTTAGAAATGTCACTCTCTGCCCTGTTATCCTCAAGGTGCGTTTCAGAAATGTAAGCAATCTACTGTGCGAAGGATGGCACTTCGCAGCATTCTGCTTCTCACTGCAGCTGGCAGTGCCACAGTTCACCTCAACCTTTTCTACATGCCTATTTATTATTTAGATCCCTCTGCTTTCTAGATTGAGCAGTTCAGTGCCCTTTCCCCCCTCGTAGTCTCAATTTCTTCCGTTTGACTTATTAGTGTGGAAAATTCTGCTGGAGGAGGGAGGTGTGCTTGAATTAGTGCTGCGTTAATGGGCACGGCTGTTCTCAGCCTTGCACATTCACACAGCCAGGCTATGGAGCTGCTGAGGTGCTTTGCTGTGCCATGTGTCTAATCTTTCTCTCCCAACTGGTGCAAACAAAAGGCACTTGTTAAGTATAGCAACAGCATTGTCACATGAATGTCTAATTGTGTCACTGATTCTTGGCTTCGGTGAGTGCAACGTGAGAATTCAGGCTTTGAATGTCATAGTTAAGGTATGAGACTGATCTGGAACAGTAGTGAGCTGTACAAGGGTCATGCTTTGTCTGAGTTTTATACGTTCCCCTCCCTCCTTGCTCTTTGTTGTAGGCCAGTACAGGCAAATATATACATCTATTCTTCGTATATTTTAGAGACCTCATCTTGTCAGGCTTACCTGAGTTCTAACATTTTGCCGCTTCTGCTTCACAGAATCTGATATTGATGCTGCTACTGCAATGATGCTGTTAAATACTTCCATTCAACAAGGGATGCTGGACTGTAAGCATATGCCATTTTACTCTTGTTTTTCTTCTCTACTCAGTAACTAAATACTTTATAAAATTTCAGGAAACACGTATAGTCTAGTTTCCAAACAGTAAGAGTAGTCAAGAAGTAATTCTGGTTTAATTATTCGTTCAGCTAGCATTGCAAGGGTTTTCTTAGAAGCAGCCTTTTTCTTTCCCAGTTAATTTTGATTTTTTTCTGCAAAGTTCTATCCCTGCCCCCTCTGTGCTAGATGGTAAGAGGAGTTTCTTGGTACTTCTCTGTTCCTGTAGCTCTTGGTTGTGGTTAGCTGAAGGCTGTTGTCCTCTGTGAATGACAGTAAATGGGCACTTTGTGACTTTCAGTGCTGGAATTCGGCTTCCCTTGCAGCCAGCCAGCCACAGTGTGATCTCACTGGAGCATTTGCCTACTGACACGTCTTGTTTTTCATAGGTGAGAAACCTCAGCCTCTGAAGACACCCAAGAAGAGGAGCTACGGCAGCGCGTTCAATCCTGCCAGCTCCATAAATCTGCAGGAGAACGATTCCGCGGCCACCAACATTGATCCGAACGAGGATCACAACTACAGTGCCAGCAGCATGGGCTCCCAGCGCTGCGCATCCAGGTCCAGCGTGTCCTCCCTGTCCTCCCTGGACGAGGTGTACGAGTTCATTTCCAAGACCAGCCACGACGGCAGCGACGGCAGCGAGGGGTTTCACAGCGAGGTGGATACGGACGTGGACTATGAAGACGATCCTCTCGGAGACAGTGGCTATGCATCCCAACCTTGTGTAGATACCTCTAAGGAAAGCCAGCCCAGCAAGAAAGTACTCGAGGAGCTGTGTCAGGAAATCGATGAGGAGTTGAAGGAAGCAGCAGGGTCTCTGCTCCACCTTGCTGGCATCCAAACGTGCTTGAGTTCCTTAATAAGTACTGCAAAGACCCACTGTCACAAGCAAAGGAAAAAATAATATGTTTGTCAGTGTTGAATATATACATATATTTTTTTTAATTGTGGCAATACTCTTCTACTTTTGCCCTTCACAAGGGAGATCAAAGCCATAAGAGGACTCACTGCTTTTTTTTTTTTTTGGCGCAAACTATAATTTAGCCATTTATTTTTAAATCACCACCTAAAAAGAAAATATTTAATCCTCTCAGATTAGAAGATATGCATGACTTGTGAAAACCTGAAAGCATACTTCTTAATGATCACGTTTTAATTTTTTTTTTCTTTTCAATAGTTGACTTTATTTTTTTTCAGAGATATGTTTGTTCAGATGCACACTGTGGATCATATTTACATCTCTGCTGGCCCCATCTGCAGAGGTGAATTTTGTTCTGTCTAAGGGCTCTGACTTCCATGTAAAGGATTTAAAATTCATTTTGCAATAAGAGAATCTCTTTATAGTTCCTAGACATCCTTCAGCCAAAAAATGTTTTGTGGTATGTTGAACTTCATCCCTATCTTTCTTTTAGAATCAGTGGCGATTGCTTACATCTTCCTGTAGATGATGCCTTTTTTTTTTTTTTTTTAATTTTCTGTTCAAAAATGGGTAAGCAGTTCTGTTGGAGTGGGTTTTAACAGTACTGTACATACAAGGATGCCTTAAGTATGTTGCAGAATTGTATACAGCTATCCAAGGTCATCTTTCCTGTTGCTGAAAGGTAGCATGATGTGCCATAAAATGTTCTCACCAACGTGAAGCTACTGCTTCCACCAGGTGCTGGGCAAGCTGGGTGAAAATTAGGAGCAGAGCCACTTAGGAAACCAGTGTCCACTGTTGAAAACAGTGCTGGATTCAGCCAAAAGTTAACCTTTCCCTAAGGGAGTATTTTCCTGGCTATTTGAATGCATTTCTTAGACTAGTGTGGGGTTTTTTGCCCCTTTTTTCTTTTTTTTCTTTTTTTTTTTTTTAAGGTATTTGTCAGTGTCTTCATGAATCCTTTCCTAAACTGTCTACTTCCAGTGCAAACACAGCCATGCTGCTGAAGGTCTGTTGCTCTGAGGGCCCATTCCAGTGCCTCTTGAAGACAACGGTGGTGCTCCCGCTGACTCAATGGCTGTTGGATCAAGCCTGAAATATTCAAGGTTCTTTGTGTTTTGGAATTTAAAGCACAAACACTAGGAGAGGAAAAAAAAGTTGGGTGGGTTTTTTTTGTTTGTTTTTTGTTGGTTTGTTTGGTTTTTTTTCCCCAATTCAATTTTAAGAATGATTTGTTGTATTTCTTGAAAGGGAAGGAAAATACTCGGCTTCATTCCTGCTTTGTGCAAGCACCTGTTAGCCTACACCTGTAACAGGGCAATGTGTGTGCAGACGTGTGTGTGTCCTCTGGCTATCACAAGTGCTGCATTAGCCAATTAGATCTGATATTGGATGTGTTACTGATGGGTAGCAGGGGCAAAACTCGCTATTTAAAGGAAAATTAAGTACCAACGCAGTGGTTCTTAGGATTTCAGGAGCTGAAGATGTGAATGCTTGGTGGAACTGCTTCTTGCTCATGGGTTGCTTTTGAACTCTCATGGAAAACTGCGAAGGGCAGACTTATGTCCATGCAAAAAGGAGGATTCAGATACACAGAAATACTGTGAGCAGCCTGAGGTTTTGCTCAGTGCCATGATTTCAGTTTCATGCTGTTGAAGAGGGGTGCTGCCTGGCTCTTGCTGAAGTGGTTGCAGCTTTCTGTAGCTTCCAGTGAAAGCTGGATCAAGGTCCAGGTATTTTGGAAGCTGTGGTCGTAGTGAGCTCCATGGTTTGATTTGGTTCTGAATTATTTTTTGCCTCAGATAAAATATGAGGAGGTTAATACTTACCGGGAATGTGGCTGTGCTGCTGTTAACCCTGAAGTTGGTGACAATGACTTTAGCATATCTGAAGGATTGGGATGCTAACAACACATTTAATCACCATATGCAATGCCCAGTGAAAACCAGTTCCTAATCAGCAGTTAGCAGCGAAAGCTGCATCCCATCCATCCTCACAGCTGTCAGCCTGGGAGAACTGGAATTGTGGAAAGGGGAGCAGTCGCAGCCTTTCCCTGGGACACAGAGCGGTGCGGCGGGGCCGTGCTCTTCCTGCTCTTCCTGCTTTGCTGTCTTCCCTCTCTGCTTCCAAAGGGGAAGGCAGATGAGCCGTGCCCCTGCCCTGTCCCACCGTGTTGTCCCAGGCCTCTGCCCACGCGTTTGGCAGGTGAAGGCCGACAGCTCAGTTGTGGAGCACCTCTCTTGGCAGTGGGAGAAGAGCTGCCCTTCCTTTCTCTTACATATCTGTTGGGCTTGGGTTTGTTTGCCACCTCAGTTAGAGACCCTGGTGTATATAGTATAAATGGAGTATAATTAAAAGTTATTTTGATTGTTGGGCTTTGGGTTTTTTTAGTGACATATGTAAAATGTTGATGCCAATGGTTGACTTGGATACATTTTGGCAAGAAAAGTATTAATGAGCCACATTCAGTTCTTTAAATGCAGTGAAGAAGTGTATGAGACCCGTGTTCATGGGAGGTTGCTCTGTTCAGGGTAAATCTGATGTGATTACTGTACAAACCTATATTGGCTTTTCAGATTGCAATCCTGAATTACTGATCTGCAGAAGTCACATCAAACGTTTTTAAATCCAGCTGTAAAATGGAAGTTGTGTGGTTTGCAACTTTTCATCAGCCTGAAAAGTACAAGCTTTAATTAAAGCAAAGTATACTCATACACGTTAATAATGGTGTGGTCAAAATATTTATTGAAAAGAAAAGGTAGAATATTTTAAATGTTGCACCTGCTATTTTATCTTAAAGCACATTCTTCACACCTAACTGCCAGTGCCATTATCAAGTCTGTTTTATAAATGTACATTTCTTCAAACTAAAAAGTGCATAATTAAAAGTATTATGTTACTGCCATATAGTGATATAAAACATTTTATAATTGCCAATTCATTGTAACTATTATTTATTTAAAAGTGAATTGTAAGAATGCTTTCTGATCAAATGAACCAGAGTTGTTTTTAAACCATTCCCGTTAGCTTGTTTCTAATGTAGCATAAGCAATGTCCTTGGGTTTGTTTAGAATAATTTTGCCGGTAGGTGACCAATTCTAACCCTTTTTCCTCTGGTTTAGTCCTTTACCCGTTTTAAAGACGATTTACAAAAGTTTAGTTTTTTGTATGCTAATCTCTGTTAATTAAAATGTTTATAAATTTTATTTTTACCAAAGAGATGCAATTCATTATGACAAAATATTGCAGAATAAACTTTGTTTTATAACATTTGTGACTTTTCTGCCCACATTTTTCATTCAGATGATCAAAGGGGCTTTTCTAAAATAAACAGCATTGCAAACAGAAAGCGCTGTGTTCTCTCTTTGTCTGCAGACCCTGGCTCTGGTCTCAGATGGTGCTGAATATTCCACCTTCCCATTTAAACTTCTTCCACAAGACTGGAGTAATGTAAAAAGCCCAGTGTGTGATTCATTGTGGGTTGGTTAAGATGTCTTCATGCATGTGGAAGTCATCTGTGAAATACCTATCAGTCCATAGCACGGTTTGCTTACAGTCACATTCATCCATAGCTGGCCCCTAATGTTTGAAGAGCATCTAATTGAGGCCAAGATTTCACCCTTAAACTGGAACCTAAGGAATGTTTTGACATCTTGGAAACTGCTGAAACACTGCTGCATAACTTCTGCCCTCCTGTGCAAAGCACTTGTTTAAACAGAAATAACTTGAATCTTTTGCTGATGAAACATCTGTGGTTGTTTGCTGTTCTGTGCCTGTATTGCTGTGGCCAAGTTGCTTGGATGAGACTCAAAGATCAACAGCCTATTACAGGACAGGTAATTTAAAAAATGAGTCCCTGGACAAAGCAGCATCGGTCTTGTTTGGGTTTTTTTTTCAGTGTTTACTTTCTCTAGATAGTGATTTATGATATCTGTTGGTTCTTTATACAGAAGGCCTTACAGAAAGCACACAGGTGGGAATAACCCCTCTTGCTAGCAGGAATAATATTCCCCATCCCATTTTATACCTCAGCTTGCTGCTCCTGGGCCAGCTTTTCTCTCAAATGCACACACATGGCGTGTGCCCTTCCAGTGCCTGAGAGGCAGAAGCACCAGAGGAGGAAAACAAGATGTGACATAATGTTTATCTCTATTAAAAGCAGGCATTGGTCCATCTCTTGTATTTTTATTTGTTTAACCCACTGGTATCGCTGAGTTGAGCTTTACAATACAACTTTCTCAGTACTTGGAGTGATAACAGTAGATGTTAACAAAGACTTGTTTTATTGCTGTATCTAACAAAATTTAAATCACACATTACAGAATATATGTGCACTGTTAATATATTTGATTCAGTATTCATCTTAACAGACTAATAAGAGAACAACTGCTCTAATTAGTTTGGACAAAATCACAGCCATGTATCATATGTTAATGATACCTTTCTAATTGTTATTCACTATATAATTCTGAGAACCTTGAGCTCATTGTTATATTTCCCAGGAGTGTTTTCTCTCTTACGACTTTGCTGGAAATTATCCTCTGTATGGAGCCACAACTCTCAAAATAAAGCATTAACTGAAGCAATTATGCACTTACACCAGCTGTATTTTAAGGACAGTTGTTGAAGAAATACCTAATAGATTAGATTTATTTGGAAAAAAAGGTTGTCTAAATTTGACATTTGACGTGGTTATTCTTTCACAGGTTTTGAGGTTACAGGTACCTGTAAGCGTTCTTATTTTGAGTCGTCTGAATGAATACATGTAGTTTAGAGATAATTACATAGTAGTCCAGCAGTGCTGTTACTGTGAACTTTCCCAGCATATTTAGCCGTAAAAATCTTCCCTGTTTTTACCCATAAGGGTTGTTCTTGCATCTGGAAAGGTGAAGCGGTATCACCTCTGCTTGAATTTTCAGTCCTCAGATCGGTTGGGGTTTTTTTCCTCCCCTTTCCTCCAGAAGGCTCCCCTGAAAGCTGCCTGCTGTTACCGTTGTAAACTCCTTAGAGCTGACATAAAATTACTACCTACCCTGTGCCAGGGTTCGTTTAAACAGCTCTTCGTTAAACAGCGGTGTGTTTATTTTCCTATTGCATCAGTACAAATGCAATCATTTCCCTCCTTAGACTCTTGACTTGTTAAACAAACCAGAATTGTTTGCTTTCCGTTTGGAAGACATGATCTTCATTCCTCTTAACCACTTTTCTGTACCTCGGTTCCAGACTGAAGTCAGGCTGCTGGCACGTGCATGAGGAGAGTGAAAACCGCTCTTCTAGAGTGCTTTTCTTTGAAACCTGGCCTTAATATTTCCCTGCCTTTGCAGCACTCTTGCCTGCATGGCCTTCACCTGGTCACATGCAGTTGACTAATCCTATTATCAACTAATATGTCCCTATCTTTGTTCTCCTCTGTCACTGCCAAATGGTGAGGCCCCAGACAGCAGGAAATTTGGTAGTTCATGACCTGGGAGTTGATTTAATGAGATCTGTCCTGATCTTTGTGATCCCTCCTGGTGACCTTTGTGCTCACCAGGAACAACTTTTTGGCACGGCCTGCCCAAAATAAAGAAAGAAGGACCTGCCTGTGCTCTTTCAGTGTTCAGAGAAGGACATCCCATTTCCTAAATCTAGGTATTTCTACCTGAGTGTTGCTTTTATGCTGGTTTCCATAATCTCTGTGTCCTTGAGATCTGGACTCTCCAGGCCCTAATGGGCAGTGTACTAGGTTGGACTGAATACCCAATTTATGTATCCATTCCAGAGGTGCTGACAGCAGTTAAGAATCTGGGTATTTTCATACTTGGGAATGCAGGTTGGTTCCTATCAGACCAACTTCAGATTCTCTGATGTGCTTATGTGCTTTAGAGTTGCCAGGCAGGTGTTCAGAAAAATCTGTGTAGGTGCCTGTACCAACCTTAACACAGCATTGCCTTGAAAAATAGATTTTGTGCCTCAAAGGCTTTTTAAAAATTTAATTAACTTGGTGTCTTGGTTCCTTCCTAAAATCCAGTAGGTTCCCAGTTGTTACAAGTGCTAAAATTAGCTCAGCAAACTGAATTTTCTGTTATTTTCAGTAAGGGTACATTTTATTCTCTCTCCCTGGCTTTGTGCGTGTCGTCTGAACTGCTGGTGGAGGTTTCCATGCTCTGAATACAGTCAGGCCTCCACAAATAGCAGGCATTTTGCATTTCTTTTGGCTCTGAGTAATTTAAAAGATGAAAACTCCACCTGTTGAGTTTGGCTGTGATGTGCTGGCCGACATGTCCCGCTGTTCTGCACAGGCTCTTCCCTGGGTCAGGTGAGGTGTGGGCACAGCTGAGCCATTCCAAAAGAGAAGATGTTTCCTTAAATCTCTGGGTATTAACTCGAGAGCAATCGTGTTGGCTGCTACCTTAAAATATGATGTCACCTTGCCCCAATCACAGCCCATTTTCTGTGAGCGTGATGTGAACTCCCCAGAGGAGCATCCTCTGAGTGACAGCAGCATCCCGTGCGGCCGTTGCTAAGCGACAAGATTCGGCTTTCAGCAGGATCTAATTTTAAAGTATTTAACCCTAGATCTGTCAAGGTTCATTATTTCCAGTGTGCTGGTTAATCCCTACTTGTTGGTGCCCAACTTCACAAATACCCTGCTCCTCGTAGTGGTGCTGTTTTGTTTATCTGCACAGAGCGAGGAGAAGCAAAAATGCCCCAGGTAGAACTCGATACCAAATGTCATTTTAGCTCTGATCTATACACAGAAATATGGGACACAATTAGAGGTGAAAATCCTGCATTGTTGTTCTGGGAATCTTCCTTTCTTTGCTGGCTTGTGCAAGTGGCTCACCCCTGCTTTCCTTCTAAGGAATGCTGGATTTCAAATGAGTGCTGGTGGATGGGGATGAATAACATGCAATCGTTATTGGATGGCAATAACAATTAAGCTTCAATTTTTAGTAATATTATGTGTCCTCTTGTTTCATGCTGAATTTCATCTAGGTTAAGAAGCTTGTTGTCTTATCTAAAGGCATTTGAAAAAAATGAGGTAATTTTGAAATTTAAGGGGGTTTTAATACTGGAAAACTTTAATCCTTTTAAATCATTCCATTTACAGATAATGATGTAGTTCTACAGAGAATTTTTTCTTGGTGTTTTTTGTGGGGGTTGTTCGGTTTGGCTTTTTTTTATAGTTATCTGCATTTTATTTATTTCTAAAATGTAGAGACCTGGAATGTTACTCAGGCATTTAAAAAAAAAAAGAAAAAAAAAAATTTCTGACCAGCTGTGTCACTCTTTGATTAATTACTACGTGTCCCTGTAAGTGCACTTAAGTTCACTGCCACCTTCTTAATGTGACATCTCACTCAGCTGAGATAATGCTGCTGTAACTGGTCAGTATCATAACAACAACAACAACAAAAGAAAACACACTGAGAACTGCAGAACCCCTTCCTCCTCCCAAATGTAGTAAAATGAAAAAAAAGATTAGATTATTAATATTTTAAAAAATGCTAATACAGTTCATTTTAGCCTCATAATCCCACCTAGGATTCTTCCTCCTCCCATTGTTAGGGTTTAAAACTGACACCACATTGCTCCTCGTGCTATCTCTCCTTCCCAGTTCATACTAATCTGCAAAGACAAATCTGTCCCTGCCAAGGCACGTTTTTCAGCAGTCTATTTGATCTGGATACTCTCCTGCTACCTTTTAATCCTCCCTTCCACCACTCCAAGTTCCCATTCCCACTGCTGGGCTCGTGCTGCCCAAAGAGCTGTTTATGGCTTTCTCCTCCTGCGTGGTGTGTTGTGCCTTCTCCCTGTGCTGTCAGTGAGGAGCCCTGCCCCACGTCTCCTCCATCCCTCTTCTTTTTCCGTCACAGTCTTGACACATCAAAGACCTGGCTTTAGCTCATTCCTAAAGCCCAAATTATTCCCAGAGGCACCCCAATCCTTTTAAAAATAATAATAAAAAATAGATCATGAACAGGAATTGTTCTGATTAAAATGTTCCCTAAACTCCAGATAAATCTCCCAGCTCTCTCCTTTCCCTGCTCATGTGTCTGTCTCTGCAGAGAAGACAAACCCACGACATCTTTGCTGCGGTAACAGGTCCAGGTTTGTGGATGTTGCCCGCATGGGTAAGTCAGGACTTCTTTCGGAGGCTTGCAGATCTGTATCACAACTGGTGGACATGAGAGAGCATCCACTTCTCACCCCATAATCTTCACAATGCTCCTCCTCCATTATTTTTTTCTCTATGAAAGCAGGCAATTTGTCTCTTGGGATTTACTGTATACTGCTTTTATTTTTCTTTCTCCAGCAAACGTGCAAGACTCTAGAATCTCAGTTCTAACCAGGCTGAGGTTTCTCAGCTATGGCCCCTGCAAGTATGAAGAAAAGCAAGAAACGAGGCTGTAGAAGATGTGCAGACCTTCAACAAAAGATGGCAGAGCTAGGGAAGAGGTTTCATTTCCCTGGAGAGAGGGGAATTCCACATTCAAGAAAAAGAAAAGTAAAACCCAAACTTTTTGAGCTGTTACTAAGTTCTGCTGTTTTCTGGAGTGAGTATCAGTAAGGATTTGCTGTGGAGGGACAGCAGTTCCTGCTGTTGCACCCAGGGCTGGTATGCATTGTACCCACGTGGAACGTGAGCTGCAAAGTTCAACTCTAACTTATCACAGGCAGCTGCCTGCTCAGTTTTTCCACCTTCTCGTCCTCAGCAATTTCCTTCTGTACAAAGGCACCGCTCCCTTGGCCATGCACACACCCTATAGATGACTCAAGCTATTTAACCTATGGGCTGGGAAGGGACATGAGAGAGAGAGAGAGAGAAGCTTGTTCTCATTTCTATTTTTAAATGCTATGGAAACACTGAAATTATGATAATGAATAGAATAATAATGAAAATAAACTGTTCTGTGAGGCGCATATCTGTACATACATGTACTTCTTTTTTTATTACTTGGCTTTTTTTTTTTTATCAGAACAATCAGGTCTTGACGAGGTGAAAGGTTATTCATAACGAGCAGTTTGTTACAGTCACCATGAGAAACAACGAGCGTGCATTGTGAGCACACATCCTGCTGTTCAGACTTGCCGTTGCTACGATAACAGAAACAAAACACCACTTTCGGGTGTTCGCAGCTTCCGAGGATGTGGTTTATGTGCTGCTTGTGATAGTCTGATGACTGAAGATGGCTCCCTTCCAATCATTTTTGAATTTTTTCTGTCTCTTAGAAACCCTTTTGTTGTGAGTACTTGTGAGCACATAAGTGATGACAATGAAGTTTATTTTCCCAAAGCACAGAAAACATCCCGGATAATCTGAAATACGTTCTTTGTTTATTTCTTTACCTGCACCTATTCGCGGGGTCTGTGAGTACAAGTTCTGACTAATCAGACAGAGGGGAAGACGTGGTTTGAGCAGGGAAGGGAGGACAAATGAGCTTGAAAATAGGACATTTTGAAACAATCACTGTAATTCTTAAACAAATTGGTTGTCTTGAGACAGCACCTAGAATTCAAACACCCATTGTACCAGCAGCTGAGCACAGACACAAGGGCAGGACAGCCTCTGTTACACTGTCTACCCTTTGCTGTCTGTTCTCCCCCACGCAAACAAAAATGCCATGAGTGTTGGGAGGGATTCCTTCGCTCCACACGTCATGTTTGAGCTTGCATTAAGCTCTGCTGCCATAACCTGTACTTACATCCCCGTGGGTGTGTTTGCAGAAGGCAGTATTTTGGGGGTCCTGTGGCAACCACCCCACACCTCTCGGCATTCCACTCCCGTGAGCTCTCTCGCTCCAAACTTCCGACAAGAGGACCAGTCCCTTGCAATTACTGAGTCAGTGCTGTGGAAGCCTCATGACACCACACCGCGGTGACACGTCTCTGGGCTGCAGTGCTGAGACAACCTTGCTCTCCAGGGAGAGGTGAGAATTAAGGATGTGCTTGCGAGGAAACACAACAATACAGACATTTTTTCACAGCTGATGTTTGGGGAAGTAGCACTTGCAGCTGCCACAGCAAATCAAAAGGATGAATCTGAGAATTTCCTGCGAGAGAGTTAAAAAAACCCCAACCAACAAACAAGCTAACTTTTGTCACCTGTGTTTTTGGGGAAATTTGCTGAAGCTGTTTCCCAAGTACCACCATGGGACATTGATAAATTACAACATTCTATGTTCCTGACATTATAGAGACTCTGGGATCCATGAGAAACCGGGCAAGAGACAGCACCACTTTAAAAGACAAGAGGCTGGCCTGATGCTTAAATACACTGAAGTAGAGCTGTTCTGATGAGCCTAAAAATCCTGCAGCCAGCTCTCAGCCTTAAAGTAGTAAAAACACCCAGCTTTTATCAGCTCCTTTCATTTGTTTCAAGAAACTGGCATTGCCTCCTATGATAAATGCCCTACATGATGTACACTTGGGTCTTGCCACTCTGGGTGGATGCAGGCGAATAAATTCTGTGCTCTTCCACCTCGAGTGCTTGCTGCCCAGTCAGGAACACTGCTGTTGTCAGTGGGGAAGCAATTCATTCTGAAACTAGGCACTGTAATTCCCTGAGCTCCGCTTCCCAGCTTTCAGCTGTGAAACCTCTTTCTGCCAGCATTCACTGCACCAGAGAAGGGGAAAACTGTATCACAAAAGCATCTTTGAAGGCAGCACAAGCCCGGGAGCACTCGCAAAGTGTGTTCAAAGTGTTTCAATGTAACATTTCAATGAAAGACACATCCTAGAAAATGCAAACCTAAAAATACAAGTTGGAGTCAAATGTAAAGGGTTTTAATAATTTTCCTGTACAAAATTAACTGCACTGACATATAAGGATAAGCATGCTGCTCTTAACCCTGATGTGTAGCAATTGCAAATCCCATTTGCTTCGCTAGAAAACTTCTGTAGGGGATGCAAAATGGAGTGGAAGGAGAAGTGTATCTGCTCTAATAGTCGAAAACTAGAGCTTCCTTATTTATTATTCCAGGATTGCTGTTTAAGCTCTTCTGGTCAAGCAGAACAGCAGCAACATCATTTGGATGAATGATGACAGTGTGTGTTTTGCCTATTTCCCCTTTTATGTTTCCTAAAAATGCACAGTGCTGTTGTTTGCAATAGGGATCAGCAACATGTCCTCCAACATGAAGACTTCCTGTGGAGATACAAACATATTTACTAATCTGGCCCCCGTGTCAAATTCAAGGCTTGCCAACTCCACTACTGTGATAAGCAAAAGAATAGCACACACACACACCATCAAAGCCTCGAGACTAAGGAAAAAATTAGCTTCCATTACAGGCACCTCCTATCCACTCCTACTTAAGGGGAACAAAGACAAAAGGAGGCAACAAAACGATGATTTATCACCTCTAGCACTACCCACTCCTGAGGAACAGCTATGAAGACACCATGCTGAAATCAAGTGGAAAAAAATGATACCATGGAAACTGAACAAAAATAATAATTTGCTGCTACATCTCTGTCCTAGACCAGGAAGCCCTTAACCTGCAAACTGCCAGATGCTCAGCATATACCGGTGAAGTCTCATCACATTTTTGCCTTATTACTCTTTTCCTTGCACATCTGTTTCCAGTCACATTCAGAAACAAAATTCTGCATTGGCTGAGTACCTGGCAGGACCAAATACACCTTTTATGATGTTTTCAGTTTCTGCTTGAAGTGTGCTGATGGTATGCGCACATTTAAATGTTTGGCCAATCTGAGGATAAAGAAGCAAACAACAGAATTGCCAGGGCTGGAGGGGACCTCAGGAAATCATCCAGTCCAACCCTCTGCCAAGGCAGGGTCACCTGGAGCAGGTGACACAGGAGCGTGTCCAGGTGGGGTTTGAATGTCTGCAGGGAGGGAGACTCCACAACCTCCCTGGGCAGCTGTGCCAGTGCTCTGCCACCCTCCGTGTAAAATTCTTCCTCGTGCTGAGGGGCAACTTCTTGTGTTTTAGTTCACGGCCATCACTCCTTGTCCTAACACGGGGCACCACTGAGAAGAGCCTGGCACCATCCCCTTGGCACCTGCCCTTGAGATATTCGTATGCATTGATGAGATCCCCTCTCAGTGATGCCCCAGACTGTGGAATTCGAGTTTCTGCAGCTTGAGAGGGCATTGCACCACCCGGCATCTACCCGTGTTCTCCTTCATTAGCATGTAATAGATGTATTCAGTATCTCCTTCAATTAGGATACGAGCGCTGGGGGCTGTAGGGGGATCCAAGCGCTGCCACTGACACCCACTGCGAGCTATGGGAAGTGATGGAACCGCCTTTTCTTTTACTGAGTCCATTATGGGCCCGCAAATAACCGCGGCTGCCTCTGTTTCTGTGCGTGCCGAGCCTGGAGCCCGCGGTGACCGGCCCGGGGCTCCCTCTGGCGACAGCGCTGCCCGGGCGGGGAGCCGCGGGACCGGCCCCGGCACGGCGCCCAGGCAGGGATGGCGCCGGGGCACCGGAGCANGGCAACGGGCGGCGAGCGCCCCGCCGGTGTCACGTGACTCGGCACTCGCCGCAGCCCCGCCCACGTCCCGCCGCCATCTTGGAAGTTGCGTCAAGATGGTGGCGCCGGCGGCTTAAAGCTCCGCCCCGCCGCCTCCCGCACGGCGCCGTGACGTCATCGCGTTCCCGCCTCCCTGAACCCGGAAGTGCGTCTTCCCATTCGCGGGCGTGCGGGGCCGGCGGGAGCGCCTGAGCAGAGCCCGGCCGAGCCGAGCCGAGCCGAGCCGAGCCGAGCCGAGCCGAGCCGAGCCGGCGGGGCGGAGAGGGCGGCGGCGGAGCTGCAGGGGAAGTACCAGAAGCTGGCCCAGGAGTACTCCAAGGTACCGGGCACCAGCGCCCGTCCCCGCTGCCGCCCCCCGCGGGGCCCGCAGCCCTCGGGGCTGCAGCGCTGGTTCCCGTGGCAGCGCCCAGTGCCGGGGGCCCAGGGGTGCCTCCTCCGGGGAATGAGGCGGAGGCAGCCTCGGGGGGGCACGGGAGGTGCGGGTTTGCGGGTGCCGAGGGAGCGCGGCGAGAGGCAGCACGGCCTCGTCTGCAGGACGTGCTGGAATACAAACAGTGGGCTCAGCTGGGCCAGGGATGTGGAACTGGCAGTGTTTTCCCTTGTTCTCCACTTCCCAGTCGGGCGCCAGACTTGGTTTTACCCGCTTGGGTGTGGACATTTGCCGAGGTCTCGGTCGTGCATCTCGCCCGTGTGAGCTCGCCCTGGCCGGTGGGTGTGGGAGCTCGGCGGTGTCCGCGGTGCTTGCAGTGCCTTGGAAGCGAGCAGGACACTTGCTTCCACACTTGCCTCCTGTCTGTCCCCCTTCTTCTGCCCTAGGTGACTTCGCATCCTGTTTGTGGTGCTGCTTGACACAGGGTTTGCAAAGATGTGTAGCCCGTAGTGGAGAAAGCCTTTCCGAGGTGCCTGAGATGACTTCTAAAGTAGTGAAGCCTTGCTTAATACAGAGCTCTTCATCCTTTCTTCTTCGCTGAAAGGAAGAGGAGACTGTTGGTCTTGAATGGCACAGTCCTTCAGCAGCCTTGGGGAAGAAAGGCAGCACTTTGGTTTTGTGTAGCCCCACATCAGCGACTGGCACAAGGCACTTGTCTGTATTCGACACTTCTCCCAGCTTGCAGAACCATGTGTCTTTAAATACCGTTCTCCTTGGAACTGCGATAAAAACACCATGTGTAGAATCTAAATTGTTCACAGATAGATATCCTTTTAACGCTCCTAGAAAATAATTCTAAGAAAATTTAATTTACTTTTCAGCTTTGTAGGTCAGAGAGTTCATATGTCTTGTTGTTTTATACAGAAGCTGTGTTATTCCTTGGAGATCAGTAGTGGCTGAGGATAAGATAATGGAGGGATTTTGATGCTTGATTCCTGAATGAGCATTTGAAATGCGGACTTCTGACTATAGCTTCCAGTAGTTCCAGCTGCTGGATCCTCTTTCTTTGAAGTATCATGGTGTCCAAAAGCTTTCTTGGAGCTTCATCATGCACTTCTCAGCCTGTGGCATTTCCCTTCTCTTTTGCGGGAACTGTTTTTTTCATCTCATCCCATTTCTCGTGCAGTGCAGTTCGTTGTGGGCCTCCCCGTTGCAGAACTCTCTCTTTGTGCAGATGTTCAGTTGGCTTCTTGTTGTGTGCAGGTGGAAATGGAGAGTAGCCCTGGAGTAGCCTGTTCACTCAGTGGTGCTGTGAAAGCCACAGAGAGAGATGGACAAGAGGTTGACAGACTCAAGCAGTGCTGGGAGAAGTCCCTGCCAAAGGATTGCTTTTCCCCTCGGTTCACAGACCAATCCAGAAGAAGGATGAAAGGGGGAAGAAGAGACTCGGAAAACACACAAGTTGCGGCTTCTGGCTCTCTTGTGAAGGAATAGTCAAAAGGCTCTCGCAGCTTGTGGCAGCCTGTGTGGGTCGCACTTCAGCTGGGGTCTCTGGGTGCAGCAGGACTGAGCTGCTTCATTCTCTGCACCTGGTGTGTTCCTGCACTAGTAGCTGTGGCACAAAAACAGGTGTGGAAAGCTGCTGTACTGCTTTTTCTTACTAGGGAAGCCCTGTGCGTGGAAGTTTTTCCGTGGTGCACTTGGAAGTTTCTTGTCTTGCCTTTGTGATGCCTGAGCAGCACAGTGGGATGACTGCAGGGGAAACAGCTGTGCTTAGCAGTGACTTCTGACCTTTCAAATACACTCAGTCATCACACTGAAACAATGAGCCATTGCTGTTTTATGCTGAATCTTGCCTTTTGTGCACCTGCCAGAGGTATTCCCAAACACTGTACAAACCCTTTTAATTTGTATCTGCAACAGCTGGATTCACATATGTCAAATGAATACAATCTGCCTTTGAAGAAACCAGGATTCAAGCAATTTTCAAGGAATGGGAAGATGGAACTGTCAGTATCCTCATTGCTGCAGGGTAGAGGTACTCTGTGAAGTGACTGGGAAATAGATTTCTTGAGTATCACTTTTCGCTGCAGTGATTTTAGCTCAGATGTTGTGTGCTGTATAAGTAAGGCTTAGAGGGCTTTTCCTTCTGTGCTTTTTGTGCCTTTGTGTGTCAGTCTGTTCTGTCTGGATCATCTGCTGCCACTGGTAGTAAGTAATTTTGCTTTAAAGTACAGTTAAACTCCTCTTGAATTGATACAGATTTTGACTTTGTGAGTCCTGCTTATGTTCCAGAACCAGTTATAAACAGTTTTGGGGAGAGACAGAAATAGCACTGAATGTGACCAAGAACTTCATTAGTCAAGGAAGAAGATGCAACTTTTCCATATTTGTTCCTAGTTCTTCAGATCTTAACTATGTTTAAGTAACTGGTCTTCAAAGGTGTTTATTGAGTAAGAATTCTGTTCTATTTGACCAAAATGTTCGGATGGTGAAGTAACTTCTTGTTTCTTGGCAAGTCAGGATATGAAATGGATACTTTTTTTCAATCTGATACCACTACTATCTACCTGAAGAGAATACTGGAAAAATACTGGCTCTGTCCTGAGAGAACATGATGCTTTCTGCACTTTCTCACGAATGGCTTTTCTTTATTCCCTCGTCTTGCATAGTTACTGGCATCTCTTGTTTTTCAGCTTCGTGCTCAGAACCAAGTTCTGAAAAAAGGAGTTGTAGATGAGCAAGCAAACTCTGCCTCACTGAAGGTAATCTCTAGAAACTGCTAATGTCAGGTGTACTAAGATGTGACAAAATGAGTAAACAGGGGTACGTTTTACTAAAAAGTAATGTCAATAAAACAATGAAGAAGGACCTTGATTTTAGTGAAAGAATATTTTTGCAGCTAGTCTGTTGTTCTCTGTAAGCGCTGACTTTGTCAAAGGGAAAGGTTGCTTCTTGATGATTATCCTATAGAATGAAATAGCCACTTGAGTGTGATCTGTGGGCAGCTCAAGGAAGTGACATACATTTTTTTTTAGTTTAGAAATGATACTTTTTGCCTCTTCAGTGTTTAAAAAGTAAAGCAATTTTCTAATTTGTTCTTGTTTTTAATGTGATACTGCTTAACAAAAGCATGTGCAAAAATAAGTGTGAAAACCTTTAAATGAATTTTTTTTTTTTGTCATTTAGGAACAGCTGAAAATGAAGGATCAATCACTGAGGAAACTGCAACAAGAAATGGACAGCTTGACCTTTCGAAATCAGCAACTTGCCAAGCGGGTGGAGCTACTTCAAGATGAACTTGCATTAAGTGAAGCTCGGGGCAAAAAGAACAAGGTATATGCTGAAGGCAAAAAAAACTTGCTTAACAGATGTCTGCTCCTCACCTGTCAAAGCCTTATCCTGATTTTTAGCAGCAGGTATTTTGTGTCAAGGGTTGAGCTGAATGCTCTTGTTAGAACTTGTGTTATTTTACCTGATGTTAGTGAAAATACCCATAAACCAGGTATTGATATATATAATACGTGCTGTGTAGTTCTCTACTCTTCTAGTCTGTCAGCTGATGCTGAATTGCTGTTTTCTTTTATGGATATTTATTAAGTGTTTAAACAACTGGGAAATAGCTCAGAGCTCTGTGATTAGTCAGCTGCTATGCAGAAAGCTGATCACTTCTCACTTCCCATCCCCACCTTTTTGCTTTGGAATTTTGATGCTGGTAGTTAACTCTTCAGCCTGTGATCATAGCTTTTCTATGTGAATCTTGTCAAATGCTTTGAAATCTAAATTTTTAGCTTTATGTTGTTTCAAAATGACAGAATAATTCCAATACTGTGATCTTTCTCTGCCAGAATGGTTGCTGATTAAACCTGGTGATATTGTATTCTCAGACCAGCTGTGCTTTCTGTAGGTAACATCACAACTCTAGATGTGGTGTGCTTGAACTTAAGTAATTCTCAAGCATCTCTTGCTAATTACCTCATGAGGAAGCCCCTCTTAATTACTGCTGTCTTTTCTGTTTGGTTAGCTCTCAATGTGCTGCAGTTATCAAGACTGGCTTTAAAGAAATCATTCAATTGATTAGTAATATGATCATCTTCTTTACTTTTCCCCTAAACTCTTGCCCGTTTTTCTGCTGTCCAATTCCTTGACAAGTATAATACTTCTGGCTACATTGTTCATGCACCACAATAGATTGTTCTTCCAAATGCAGTTTGACCCTTCTTTTATGTCGTATTGTGTAAGTTACTGTTTTGCTAGCTGTGTTTCCAAATTTTGAAGGACGTCAGCCTGTCTTTAGTAGCTTTTCTAACCACTGCTGTAGAATTTCTTTCCTGTTCATCTGTCAAAATGCACAGCTTTATTTCCCTGATCTGTGGCAGAGTGCAATCCTTTTAGAAGGAGCAGAACATGTGCCCATATCTCAGGTGAAGTTCACAGGCTGGCATCAAATACAGAGGTGACTTAGTTGCCCTACCTGTCCCAAGTGCTTGAAGTTAGGTGTTGAGTTTAAATGCAGAGAGTCTCCCCTGTGTTTGGTGATGATAATACCTTTCTTCAGCAGTGTGGTGTATGGGATTCACTGGTGGTCTGAGTCTTTTGGATTAAATGGGTGACAAATGAGGAAATGGTTGGCAGAGGGATATGTGTGGTTGATGGGCAGGGGAGACCCTGTGGTTTCCATGGCACCTGGTGTTACAGCCTGCTGAGAGCAGCCTGGCTCACACCTGGACACTTGCTGGGGACAGATGTGCCTTACACAGAGCTACCAAACCAACTGAGCCTGTGTGTGGAGGGTTTTGGATTACTGACTGCATGGGATCATGCAGGATTCCAGTGAATTTGGACGGGCTGCTGCCTAGCCAAGTGATTCCCTGTGTGTGTGAATGGGACACCTGAGTGGAGGCTTTCCCTAGGCAGTGTTGTACCACCGTAGGGTAGCACGGGTGTGAAGGAGAGTGTGCTGCCTTGAGGCTGGTGCTGTGTGCAATATTCACACCTTCTGATATATCAGTCAGTGTCAGCAGGACATCTGCTCATGTGCCCCTTCTGGGGATTAGCTGTGGGAACTGTTCTCACAAACCTGGCACTTGGAGATAATGAGTGCATTTTGTCTCTTGTAGAAAAGTGTAGAATCCTCATCTCAGCTGAGTCAAGAACAGAAAAGTGTCTTCAATGAAGATCTTCAGAAAAAAATAGAAGAAAATGAACGACTACATATACTTGTGAGTGAAATTTTGTTTAGCCTTTATTTTTGGTTCAGAAAACTGGTGACATAAACAAAGATACAGAAAGTGAAGTGCTGCCTGAAAACTGGTGGGTTTAGAAGCTTAGTTGCATGCAGAGCAGTAGATTAGATCAGATTGTTTGTAAAGATGTACACTAGGCAAATAAAGTATTTTAACTTTGGATTCTTAGGATGGGCTTTGGAACCAGGAAATACATGTTTTCTCATTTAGATTTTTAGCTTTTGGTGACAGCTGCCCTACTGAAGATAGCCTGATACTGGATGGAAATTTCTTATTAGTTCATTAACTGTTTCAGAATTGCTTTAAAGTTTAAAATATTTTCTGCAAGTTGCCATAATTGAGTCAGGAATTACTTTATGAGAATGGAATGCACGTCACTTTAGAAAACTTGAGAAAAACCTTATTGCTTAAATTCAGTTTTTCATGTGTCTGCTATTAGTCAGCAATATATTTAAAGAATGCTTGGTACTACAAAACTTTGTTTTTTTAAAAATACTTTGTTCCTGAATCTTTTCTCTGTAAATAAAATAAAATTTCTGTTTGTCTGAGAACTAGTAATTGCTGTTAACCTGATCTGGCTAATGAAATTGGAGTAACTTAAAGGACTGTATTTGATAGTAAAATGAAGCTTTTTTTAAGAGCTTTGCTTTTCTTCCTTTAGTTTTTTGAAGCAGATGAGCAGCACAAACGTTTAGAAGCAGAGCTGAGGAGTAGACTGGAGGTTTTGGAAACGGATGCTGCCCAGCACCAAGCTGTGGTGGACAGCTTAACGAAGAAATACACAGAGACCATAGAAAAGCTGCAGAATGATAAAGCCAAATTAGAAGTAAGGAGTTTTTCCTCTTGCTTGCAAGTTTGAAAAGTTTTGAAATGCAATGTCTTGCTGTGTCAGCACTTACATTGTGAGATTATCTTCTTGCATAAAGATCAAGTCTCAGACACTAGAAAGAGAAGCTAAGGACTGTAGGCTTCGAACTGAAGAATGGTAAGTGTCTTTATTTCATATAATGAAAATTTCATTGATGTAAAGAAATAACTGCTGTAAAACTTTAACTGGATTATTTTTTAAGAATAATACCTTTTAAAAAAGGGGTTAAAAAAAAAAAAAGACTTTGATAAAACTCAAATTATGTTATCATGAAGACAAGTCTGACCAGCGCAGGTCAAACCCCCTTTTCCTTTGCTGTGTATGGAACTAGACAATTCCACAATTTCAGCTTTCAGTAAGAGCAGTTTTGTCTTCAAGCTTTTTAAGTAGCAGTGGTGTTGATGAAAGCTTGAAGAATTTGTTTGTAATGGAAAGCCGTAGAAAGTAAAAATTTGTATGAAACAAGGATATGTGAGTTTGTAAAAACTGCTTCCAAGAAGCAGTCACATACGCTGAGAGAACTGACTGAAAAAAGTTTCAAAAAATCCCCCTCCACTGCAAAAGCTTCTTGAATAATTGTTTTTCCTTCAGATATAATGTTCTCAGCTAGAATATTTGAAAGTTTTTATCAGAGAATTATATTGTTAGTTTTGGAATATTTTCATTGTCTTGAAGACAAGTTGTAGAAAATGGGAAGTTGAGGACCATGGGCCAAATTAAATTAGGGTGCATTTCTCTGGAGTTCATTAAGCTGCATTTGTTTTAGAAGATATGTGTGCAGTGTAGATCTTTAATGTAATGAATAAGATGTATAGTGAATGATCAGATGCAGAGTTCCTTCTTTCACATGATAACCCTGAAGTGTGTATTCTAATTATGTTGATAGATGTGAAGATACTTTACTTGAATCCAATAACTCCTGGAATACGAGTCAGGGTTTCACTAAGAATGACTTAAAAAAGAGGATGAAAGCTGTGTTTGGCTGCTGTTTGCTTTCTCGTGGTATTTGAAAAACTGTAGTCTTAATCTGCTACTATTCAGTTCAGGCCTTGTCTATCATGTTCTGTGATGACTGGGTAATTGATGTCATTGTAAGAAGTTGTCCCTACTATTTTAATTTATACTATATTAAGTTTTTAAAAGTAATAAAGCCTGACACTTCATTTTAAACACTGAAATCACTGTCTGTTGAACACATGGCAGGATGTGTCTCTGGGAATACTGCCCTTCTGTTTTCCCTCCTTTGTCAGGGGAAGGGATCCATTTGCCTCTGACACCCACACTTTACTCAGAAAAGCCAGGGGATATGAGACTTGACAGCCTGCATGCTTTGAAAATTAAAGGGCAGAATGTAAGGCAAAACATGTCAAACTACTTGTTTGTCATTCCTGTACAGTATGAAAAGGAATTATCAGTCCATTTGCAGTTAGTCTTGGAGTTTATTTTCTGTCATGCTCAGTGCTGCTGCAGTACCTGCTGTACAGTTTGTAAGCAATTTTGGAGCTGCTCTCCAAGAAAAACATTTGTTAATGTGCATGAGCTACTTATTGGCCAGTTTCTTCATATCTTCCTTGTCTATTTTGGATTATTTTGCCTTGTTAGGCCTGATAAGTTTCTGTGTATCGAATGTTGTAAAAAAGGAAAAAGAACCTGTCACTTTGACACCTTCCCCCCTCCACTATATGTGCAGGAGTTCTAGGTGTCAAACGGGAAGCAAAACAGTGAAGAATTTGGGGGCCTAAGTTGGGTAAGGCGTGGAATTTGGTCTGAATCAATAACGGAGTGTTCTTTGTAGACATATGTATATAGTGCTGGAATATATTACTGTTCACCTCAGGAACCTATTCTAATTACATTAATGCTCTTAATTACTTAGGCTCACATGTATGTACACAGTCAAATGCAAGCGAAATCACTTGAGAATGCATCAGAAACATAATTGTCAAGTCTTGTCAGAACAGGCAGTATCATAGCAGTGTTGAAATATGGGGGTTTTGAAAAGCCTTTAAGGTATTTCAAATAGTGATGTGACATAGTTAACTGAATTATTGACAACTCATTACCTGCTTATTGGAGTACTGCATTGGATGCATAGTAACGAATTTGAAGGCCCTTTTACATTCCCATCCAAATTCTAGTAGAAAAGAATGCCTTCATATAGCTTATGTAATGGTTGCACAATAGGAAAATAAAGTGAATTTTAACCTTGAAGTAAATCAAGCTTCTCAAGCATGGAATTTAGGATTTACAAGTTTATGGTAACTTTCACCGCTTTTGTTAGGGGTTAGGATTCAATGTTGTGTTAAATATGACATAAAGGAGGACAAATGATTCCTACTGTATTATTTCTACCTAACTTCTAGAAGGAGACTTGTATACACTCAGGGGATGCTTATAGTGAGATACGGTGTTGGTGATACAGATGAAATTTTAAAGGTTTACAATGTGTGTGTGTGTGTGGTTTTTCGTTTGTCTCTTTGTTATTTAGCCAGCAACAGCTAAAGAATCTTCAAGCAGCTTTGGGCAGTAGACTGGAAGAATCTCTATGCATAATTAATGAAAAAGTACCTTTTAATGACACAAGTACGTATTGCCTTGGTCTGGGTTTCTTGTTTGATTTTTTGGGTATCCATCTGGAGGGAGTATTCCTTATGAATTAAAATGTATTAGCTGTAAGAAATGTTGGACATCTGAACAGACACTTGGAGGTAACTATAGTAAGTATTCCTAATACTTGTCATGGTCTTCTTCAGTAATTCTAAAATACCAAGTTGTTATATATATAATGAAAATTGAAACTTTTGAAGGTTTTTGAGTGATTTGCCACTTGTCTTGCTTGGTGTTGACAGAATATTGTAAATGATGAAGGAGCACTGTCAATTTAATGGCTGCTCCATAAAGATTGGTTACTCATCTCAGAGTATTATTTTTGGCAGGGTATATTCAAGAGTTGCAGTAAGCTAAGGTGGGGATAAACTGGTGCCTGCAGAGACATTGCATCAGTAATGGTCTGCACTTACTACTAGTGGGAAATTCGTCAGGGTTTCTCATTGATCAGAAAACACACAGAGTAGTTCTTACCTGAAGGTTGTCTTAAACTCGTTTGTCTCTTTATGGGGAAAAAAGCCCTTTGAACCTGAGGACTTTTACCTGAAGCAATGTTTTTCTGCTTCCTTTCCAACTGCTGCTAGATCAGCTGAAGTGCAGAGGATCCCCTGGAGTTAGGAGTGCCCAGCCCTTGCATGGCTTTGGTGCAAGCGTGGGTTAGTATGTGCTGGGTCAGTGCTGCGTACTGTGTGCTTTCCTAAATAGCTGAACACAACGGTGGGCAGGCACTGCCTGGACTCTTCTGGACCCTTCAAGACTAAGGATCTGGAATAGTGAAAAAGCTGGAAGTAGTGAAGAAGTAGCAGAGACGTGAAAACAGGCTTTTGAATTTCCCTCATATTGCATTGGTAGCTTTTGCATTTTTCATTCAGTTTATGACCTGATGACAATGTTTTAAGTAGCCTTGGGTTCACTAAAAGCTGATCTGGCAGGTGCTGCAGGGGTGAGTGTTCCAAGTTCTCCACTGGTTTGGCAATCCAGTGAATCTTGGCTTAAGAACAGCAGATCATCATCTCTTCAGGAAATGTTGACTCCCATGCAGCTTAGGTGCTGGTGCCTTGGATTGGTATCCTTTTCACTTCTCTCCTCTCACTTTGCCTGGCATCCGCTGCCTGTTTCTACTTCTCTGGCTTTCTTTAGCTTGTATTTTTTTATAGGTGGTTATCATTGTAGCAAGAAATTTGTTAAAATAATTTATCTGCTCACTCTGCTGCCATAGCATAATGCCTTTGCTTGTGTAGTAGAAAACACTGCAAATAGAGAACATCTCTTTAGTGACAGATCAGTGAAAGTCAAGAGATGTTTGTTTGCTTGGATTCCAGCTGTCTTCTTATAGACTCTCTAGTTAGCTTCAAGTGTAACTAGCAGCTAATTTCAGTAACAATCAAATGGTTTCCTGACTGCTAAGCATGATTCCCAGAGTAGAAAAAGTTTTCTGAAGCCTTTAGTTAGATGTAGGATTCAATAATTTTGAACATGGTTTTTTCCTCTCAGTGTAACTATCTCTTCCCATGTGTTAATAGCCAAATGTGAATGACACAAAAGGAATAAGAAACTGTAAATTTCCTTTGTGAGCAAATTTTAAACTAATCTGGTAGTTGTTCAACTGAATTGAGAATGGATGTGATCCCTTTTAAAATCTCTATGACTTTGTAAGCTGTTCTCTAGGTACAGATAGCCCTCTGCCCCTCTAAAAATTGTGCCTGCTTGTAACTGAATAATCATTCTAGTTACTTCATGATTGGAGCAGAATGCTGAAATACATGGAGAGTACATCTTAGTCTAAATTATCCACATATCAGGTATATACAGGAGCCTTAAAAAAAGTTCAAACCATTAAAAAATATATTAGTCTTACTTGGCCCTCCTTAAAATGTAATTGAAATTTGCAGATAATCTTGAATTCTTTAAGTGTGATTTCTTTAAAAAGATTTTTTCACTCTTGTTTGTGATGGATACTGTTCTTTGGGCAAGAGGAGTCTGCTCTTATCTTTCAAATTCAGGGTCTTCAGATGATTAAATTTGTCTTACAATCTGAGGCAAGTATTGAACTGCTTTCCCTCCACTTAATCACAGGAACTGTTCTTAAGTGAGGATATTTAGGCCTACCTCATTGGAGTCAATTGTTTGTACCTCTTTAGTTAATATTACTCACATAGCCTGTAATATCCCTGCAATGAAATTTTATTTTTAAAAAAAAAATCAGTATTTACCAATAAATGTCTCTTAAAAACCCCCACAATTTAATAAGTGCATATAACTCAATTTTTGTCCTGTAGGATCTACTCGGTACAATGCTCTGAATGTACCATTACACAACAGAAGGAATCAGGTAAGTGCTTCTTGTGGCTTCTGTGCAACTTTCTACACAGATACTGAAATAAAACCAGTGATTTTAGTACCTGAAATGGCAGAAGATAGCCTATCTTTCTACTGTCATGATCTTCTGAGGGCATTTCTGCCCATAGAGCCTCCGCACTTTTCCAGAGGTTGTGTATATTGTTCTTATGTCAAGGAGTCTTATTAAAGTTATATGAAATATTCTTTTACTGGGTCAACCTTCAGTAAGCTAGAAGTTGGAACATTTCATTTTTAAAGTTGATTAAAACTACATTAGTTCAGAGGCCTTTTGTTGAAAAAAGGTAGATTTGGTATCCTAAATTCCTTTTCCCTCAAACTGAGCATCTTCAGTCACATCACTTGAGCTCCAGATAATGTATGCATTTGTAAACTGGTGTGTGCATTGAAATGCCATATTAGTTAACATTACTTGTCACTACTCACAACTCTTTCAAAGAATAAATCATGTCACTTTGAGATCTCTGCATTTTGAGATCATTTACGTTTTGTGGGATACTTCTTGCCAAGGCACCTCTTACTTGCAGCAAAATAACCTTATACATTCAAAGATTTTTAGAAAACAAACCGTTTCTGTTCACTATATGTAATTTCATGAGATTCCTTGGGAATGTTGTTTATTCCGTATTCAGAAATGAGCACTGGTTTTCTGTGAATGGCTGAATATTTGAAGGGTTTTTACAATAGCAAATCAGAAGCCTGTATGCAGTCAAAATTTTCCTGTGTTGCTATCACTGAGGATGGGCTCTACAGCACTGTGGGTTTTTTTCTGTTTGCTTGTATGTCTCAAGTCTTCAAGTTAGTGCATTCAGATGCTACTGCAGAAAGATTTAAAATAGTTGCTTTCTCCATTCTTCAGAAGTGCCTGTAAAGAGACCTTTTCCTCATAATGTCTGTGTGAGAACAGGTGATCTGCTGTTCAGTTTTGTGATGGAAATAGTCTTAAATTTGAGGTTGCTGCTGCTGCGTTCCAAGAAACATCTGAATAACTGCATGGAGAGTTTCTCCTTCTACTATTTTCTGCCAGCACTATGTCAGACAGCCTCATGCTTCAAGATCTGCAGTCTTGAAAATGTTCCAGGACAGATTTTTATGACTGGCTTTGCCAGTGGAGGCAAAATGCTGGTGTATTAGCACAGGCTGCAGTATAAAGGACAGCAAAACAGTAATCGTGGCTGTTTTCCTTCCTTGCATAGCTAATTAATATACACGAACTGAGTATAATGACTACTTTAATTACTTGCCACCATCCCAGATCCATAATCAAGATTGACCTGATTTAACAGTCCATTGAAGCGTTAGGAGCACATCTCTGAAGGATAAGTTATTCTTGGCTGAAATGTCACTATAATCTTATTCTCTTTCCATGAGTCACAACAGAGTATAGTTTTCTTCTCTCTTCAATTTGTGTTCCATTCTAGATTAATTTCTTTGGTTCCTTCCTGCTGTACTACAGCCACAGAACAGCCTTACTCGTGAGTAGCAGGCTCGGTTCTGTCCAGGAGAATAAGAATTGAGTGTTCCTGGTTGGAGAAGCAGGCACCTTTAATTCTGGGAGAAAACATCATTGGTTTTTACTAATCAAATTGAGGTTTCTTTGCATCCAGGTGTTGAGCTGTTGTCAGCAATTAGTCTGTTGTTCTTCGGAAATTTCAGACGTGGTTTCTGTAATTGTGCTGACCTCTAAGTGTTCTTGTGGCCTGTAAGTTTGAAAAATGCAACAGAGGCAAAGCATCACCAGTTGTGTGAAATAAAAAGATACTTTGTTGTCAAAGAACCACGTGCTCTTCTGTGTGGCATTGTAGTTTATGAATAGAAATTAAGTTAAATGTAATTGCTGCTATGTATTTAAGGCAGAAATAGTAACAAGAAAGAAATTGCTGATAATGATTTTTTGTATCCAAACAGTTTTTATTTTTCATGTTTAAATAGATCCATGTCAAATACAATAATTTTATAACTGTCTTTACAGCTGAAGCTGCGAGACCTTGCTGGCCAGGCCCTGGCTTTTGTACAAGAACTTGTAACAGCTCTCCTGAACTTCCACACATACACTGAGCAGAAGGTACAGATCTTCCCCATTGATTCTGCAACAGACACAATATCACCCTTAAATCAGAAGGTAAAGTTTACACACTTCAGCTACAAGTATATTCAATTAGTTAGACTTTCATGAGTGATTGATCTTAGCCATGCAAACTTCTACCACCTTTACTGGAATGCTGTTGAGTGTGTTCCTGAGAGCCAGCCTCTCCTGCGTGAGATATCTTTTCTGCTCTGTGAATTCTTTGAATGTGGGTGAGGTGTAGCTGCAGAGAATCCTTTTCCCCTGTGCCTCTGCTAGAAGAGCAATGTGCTAATCAAATCAAAGCTTTGCTTTTTAATTGCTAAATTGAAGTGCATTTGTTGAAAGTTCAGCTGACTTGTTTTAAAATAATAATGCACAAATGTTGCACTGCTAAATTGAGCTTGTTTTAGTTAATGCACTGGGGCATGGGAGATGTTGAGACAGAATCTGGTCTTGTGTTTAAAGTGTTTAGCTGTATTATTAAATAATGGATAGAAGGTAGGCTTATAAGGGAGAGAACCTGGACTCTGTTCCTGTGTGAAAAAACAACTTTATAATCTGATTCTGGGCTACTCATGTGAAGATCTTTCCTGTAAGTGTTCTGAAGCTTCGAGTTTGTAAAGCATGTTGAAATTAATATGAGAAATCTGACTCATCTCTTTTGACAAAATTCCATGGAAAGATTTTCTGAGAGTATCATCCAGAGCTGTTAAGCTGCATGTTTTGGCTTTGGTTTCCTATGCTGTGAAATATAGAAAATAATGTGCACAAGGATTTGTGTGGGGATGCATATATGTATGCTTTGGAGCAAATTACATTAAGATCAGAGTTGACTTGATAGTTTTAAGGGGATCTGTGAGTATTTAAGTTGCAGGGTGTATTCTGTGATTCAGTCTCTTAATTTCAGTTTAGTGGTTGGTAGGGCTCAGACTTAAGGTACTGAGATGAATTGTGGTTTGCATTGATCAAATGGCTGCAGTGCATGTGGTGTCAGTATTAACTATCACAGAACTTTCCTGTTCTTTGGAAGACTTCCTACAATCTCTTTGCAGGTGCCAGATATGCTTGTGAAGGTGGTTATCCACCAGAGAAATCCCATTCTGTTTGCCTTCTCAGTTGTTTCAACTATTTTAGTCAAGAATACCCTTCTGCAGACTTTCAGCATAGATACTAGTTTGAGAACATTTTCTTGCTCCTGCCACCAAATGCACTCAGAATGGCATGTTTTTCTTGTGAAAATGGTGTGGTTTTGTCATCTTTCAGATTTTTTGGAGTGAGTGGTGTCTCTTTTCTTTTTAATGTGGCCCAGTGTGGTGACTGCATTCTCAGATACTACTGCAGTTTACATTAAGGGATTAAAATCAGGTTTTCTAGACATCACTTCTCACAGATTTTTTTTTTTTCCCCCCTAACCTCCTAGTTAACACTTCTTCGTTGTTTTTCAGCACAGCTGAAACATGCAACTTAATCAGAACCATAATTTCATTTTCCTTTTCTTATAATTGACTCTGATTCAGTAGTTCAGGCTTTGTTTTCATAATTATGTCTCTTGTAGTCTGCCCTATTGTGTATTCATGACCTAATTCCCTCAGTGTGTGCTACTTCTCAGGGCTTTTGCTGTGACTTTCCAGTACTGAAGCATCTTTTATTGCTCACTGAAGCTGTTGTTGCTCCTGGATTTTTGATTAATTTATCTATTTGCTTGGCAAGTGTTCTCAGTGTGATTTTTTTTTTTTAATTTTTTTTTTTTTTAGCTACTCCACCAAGTTGGTCAAAAACCTCCCCTTAATATGGTAGGGAAAATGAAACAAGTGTCAGGTAGTGGCTTAGCAGACTTGCACTGATTTATTTTTCCCCAACTCCAGGTCTTGTCTGGTGCTTTCAAGCTATTTTCCCCACCAAACACTCAAAGTAGATGTGGACAATTCCCTGCCAGGTTCAAGTATTCCTTTTCTCTTTAAGTGTTGGATTGCTGGGTTCTGCTGGGTCTACAGCATCATGCTGGATAATTCAAGTCCTCTCTCTTGCAACACAAGCCAGGAGCATTCTGCATGTGTTACTTCTTCCTCCTTAGATTTAGGAATTTTCCCTAATTCCATCCAGGTTTGTGCATGCATGGATGAGAGCTTAGCATCTCACTCTTCTTGTTAACACTGCGTTACTGCACTGTGATAATACAAGGAATAATTAAAATCTCTTGTACTCTGTTTGCCTGGGATCTTTAGCTGCTGTTGTGGTATAAATCAAAGGTGAAGGTATCTTTCTGTGGGGTAAAATAAAAACCAGGATTGCTTTTGACTATCTGTATTAATTTGTGGAAGAAGCTTTTTGTGATACTGAGGTACCAAAATGGAAAGCTGATGGTGTTGTTACATTTTGATTGAGCGTAAGGGTACACATTATGTTCTCAGGTCTGCTTTTTTGAAGGCAAAATTAACTATATGATTTAATTAAGCAATTTTTAGGAAAGTCAGGCAGGTCCAGGAGGCCAAAGTTTCATTATTGCCCAAGCCTGTCATAGTTTTAGAAGTAAGGCTTCTGCTATTAGTTGGAGCTCCATGCTTTGTATTGGCATGAGCATGCTTTGACTTGTGTTGAAAACTGGGCTGGTCACAGATAAAGGCACAGCTCTTGCTCTCAGTTTGAACTTGGGGTTAGTTCTTCAGTACTGTGCACAGCATAGCTTTGCAGATGTTTGTGCAGATGGACAAGGCTGGGAAGCAAACAACTTTTGGGAGGAAGGTGGGATAGGGTGCTAAATTCTGGTGGCTAAATGGTGTATGGATCTAGCCTTAATTAGACGGAGTTTAGAAAGGAATGCACGAATATTAAAACTGAAAAGCGAGGGTTTGGTGTGCTGTGCATGGCAGTTAAAATGGGTCAGGATGCCGTGGCAAAGCCCTAGGTGTGGTTTTGCCTGGACTTCCAGTACTTCTCCCTTTTCCTCAAGGTGTGTTCTTGCCCTATAGAAGAGGTTTCTGTACATGACTGCTGTATCTCATTAACGACACCTTAGGCATCGTTAAAGGTGACAGGGGCTTTGCCAAATTGTCGAATTCAGTCGTTACCTTGGCAGAGTTCTCACGAGCCCTCAGCAAGCACCATTTTGAAACCTCTCTGTCCTCAGTTCTCACAGTATCTCCATGAAAACGCTTCCTACGTCCGCCCTCTGGAGGAAGGAATGCTGCACTTGTTCGAGAGCATCACAGAGGATACTGTGACAGTCCTGGTAAGATTTCCGTCTTTTTAGTATCCAAGAAGATTTTTACAGAGCAAAAACACTTACCTGTTGTTTTTTCCTTTCAGGAAACAACTGTGAAATTGAAGGCCTTCTCAGAACATTTAGCTTCCTACTTAGGCTTTTTAAGAAAGATTCTTCCTTATCAGTTAAAAAGGTACTTTTCATTTGACAGATCAGATTTAAAGGCATTGTGTCAGGCATGCAGCATAGTCAGCATCTACAACTCAAATATTAAGTCAAACCTTAAAACATACTGACCTCTGCTCTGTCTTAAAGGCTGAACTCTTTTTTTCTTTCTTTTCTTTTTTTTGCATGTTGTTTTCTAAACCTTGCGGTTAGGCATGGCTTTTTTAAGGCATTAGGACTAAAAGCATGTATTTTAAAGCCCCTCCACACACACCCTCTCTCACAGATGAGACTTTAAAAATAATGAAGCTTTCATTAATGTTTCTTAGTGTTATTCAATAGCACTGATACTATTCAGGTGTGATACACTGAAGCTGTTAATGCCTTGAGCCTCTCTGAGGATTATCATTCACTAAATGTAGCAATGTAGTAAAACTTGGCCAGGTGCGCATCCCTTCTGCTGTGAAAAATCTTTATTCCTGAGTTGATTGAAGGGAGGTGAATTATAGGTGCCAAGATCTGCTTTAAGAGAGAGTTTGGACTAAGAAAGAAGAAAAATCTTGATTTATGCCTGCTTTATACCTGTTCTTGTGCTCCTTAGGAAGCAAAACAGAATTTATGTAGTAGAGGCAAAAGTCTTCAAACTTAAATTGCTGCAATCAGTTCCTTGCTGTGAGAGTAAGTCATCCCTGGCTTGTGACAGAAACACCTAAGAGTGGAGATGCACACAGTAATTTTCATGTATTGCGAACTTCCTCTGCTATGTTAGCTTTTCTGAAATAAATTCCTACTTTGCTCTTGCTTTGGACTGGGGAGGTAGGGAACACCTATGTGCTCCAAAACTCATGAACTTGTTTTTTTAAGACAATTGCTTGCTTTTAAAAAAAATAATTCATATATTCCTAGTTTGGAAGAAGAGTGTGAGTCTTCTCTTTGCACAGCTGCTTTAAGAGCTAGAAATATGGAGCTGCACAGAGACATGAAAAGGCTGACTGCAGTCTTTGAGAAGCTACACACATACGTCAGTCTTCTGGCCTTACCAAGTAAGTGTCAGTTCTGCTTGGGTTGGTTACCCCGTGGCTGGTTTTCTGTGGGTTTTTCTAGTATGATTGGCAGTGTGCCTTTTGTCATCTCTTAATTATGAAATTGTTAATTAGCTACATTTTATTGCTAATCATCACCACTTCCAGCCCCTTGTCTTTATAAGGTTATTACAACTGTCATGGTAATGACTGAATAAAATGAGATAAAGCCTTTGAGTGTGTGTGTGTGTGGAAATGATCTCCAAATGCATCCTGTAAATAGCAGTAGGAAATGGTTAGTGTATAGCTTCAGGTTATTTCAGCCTTCACTCTTTGGAAGGGCCCAGATGGTCTTTCCTACAGCTGTGAGAATGTCTTTTTGTATGTTGGTTTTTGAGACCAAAACAATTGATATTTATGGAATCTGAATCAAATCTGGGGGCCTTGAAAGTCTTTTACCTGCCTACTCTGGCAAAATTGGATATATGTACATTTGATATTGAAGGGTAAATTTAAGTAAATGAATCTTTTATGCCTCATACTCCATGCAAATGGTTCTAGTGGGTGGAAACGGAATTATTTTCAAAGCTAACTTTTTTCATTCATGGTCAAATCTTAATGTTGTGGTTTTCTTTTCTTTCTTACGTGGTACTCTTAGGTACAAGACCCGAAGGACTCCTTAGGACAAATTATAACTTTGTGTTTACAAACATTGCTGCAAGTCTTCATGGATTCCATGACATTTTAAAAGGTGAGAGTAGGGAATGTTGCTTTGTTTCAGCTTTGCTTCTTTCTGTTTAGCATAGCCCATGTGTACTTTCTCTATAACAGTGCTGAGTGTATCACATGTGATAAATCTGGTTTGTTTTACCTTTACAAGCTAAGAAACTAAACCTACTAACCACTTGTTTTAGACATTCGTGCATGGTTTTCACTCCTCCGTTCTCTTAGCTTTGTTCTTCAAAGTTGCTGGATTATTTAATTGTGACTCTCCAGCTCTTCCTGAGCAATATCACTTTACTTTCTGAACTTCATAGCTCTGTTGAAACTAGCATGCAGAATGGAATGCTATGAAGTGAACATATTTTTCCCTGCATATGTAGCATTGACCTAGTACCTGCCTTCAAAGTGGAATTTTTCCTTCCTATTTTTAGGGTGATGACTATTTTTAACATGAATATTTAATCAAAGCTTACAAAGAAGTCTGGGTTCTCTTTGAAACTTGGCTTCCTCTGGAAAATGGTTTGCCTTGCTTTTATCAGAACAACATGGATATGTTATGTTTTCAGTGAAATGATATTTGGTTATATCTCAGAATTTTAAAAATTATGTTCCTGTATGTCCTAGAATTTCAGTACCATGTAGCTGTTCCAGGGGACAAAATAATCCATAGAGATGAACTGGATTTTTACTTATCAGCTGTTTAAACATTAAGCTTTCATGAAAAATTTTATGCAAAATTGGGTTTTTTTCCTAATAGCAATGATAGTATGGCCCCATTTTGCCAAGTCCTTGCTTACAGAAAAAAAAAGGTTATATTAAAGATTGTACCTCACACAAAATGAGACCCTAAGCCAAGAGTTTTGTAGCATAGATAAGTTTAAAATACTTTCTACCTCTTAGTATGGTCACTATAATGTAAAGTCAACCCAACTTATACTTTAAAGGAAATACAGAAAATAGAAGTACTGACGAAAACTGTCAGTAGAATTCATTAGCTGTCAGCAGAAATGCTCTGCTTAGTATCTCACACTCCCATACTCCAGAATGTTTGATTTCTCTCTTCTTTCTCAATCCCAAGTAATTTTGAACTTCTTGAGATTACTTCAGATTATAATTTGTGGTGGTGATGAGCTGAGATTTCTCCATTCTGTAGCAATAGTACTCTGTTGTAGAATAGGTGCAAAATGTTCACTTGTCAAACAATTAGGTTGTTTTTTTTTTTAAATAGGCCAAATTGAGGATGTTCTTACATGGTAAATACTTGATTCTTTTTAAATTTTGGTGCTGTTGAAATTAATATATTTAGGCTAAGATGCTTTTGTGAGTGACTTTCAAAAAGTTTTGTATTCTTAATTTGACATAAATGTGCTTTTCCTTTTCCAGATATTTCCAAGCACTATAGTCAGAAAGCTGCTTTAGAACAGGAAGTTCCAACTGCCACACAGAAACTCATAACTACAAATGACTGTATTTTATCCTCTGTTGCTGCTTTAACAAATGGAGCAGGCAAGGTAATGGATATTTTTGTTTCAAACGATGCCCTAACTTGTGCAGATTTTTAAGAAAAAAAGATAAACTTAGCTGAATGACTTAGAACATCTGTGTACCTCTGATATTAATGATCTATAGTGTCAGGTTTATTCTTAAGGTGTTTTCAGGCTGCAAGTTAAAACCTACTGAGTGAGTGATAGAAGCAGATACTGGGAAGAGGATGCTTTGTGTTAGGAAGGTCTAAGTTACATGGGAGAGCCTGTAGCTTGTTTCAAAGTCTTGGTATGAAGTCCAGTTTCACTAAATACTTGTCTTTTGAAAGACCAATTGCTCCAATGAATCTTTCTGGCCAACTTAACTCAAAAAGCCACTTCTCTTGATGTGTCTAGATGGCCTCGTTCTTTAGCAACAACTTGGATCACTTCACCACCTCGCTGAGCTACGGCCCTAAGGGAGGAACAGAGTTCACCAGCCCTCTCTCAGCTGAGTGCATGCTGCAGTACAAGAAGAAGGCAGCTGCTTACGTGAAGTCTTTGAAGAAGGTTTGTTCAGCCAGCATGCTTGCACAGAGAGAGCGCGGTCCTGTTGATAGCTGGTTATGCCAAAGAGAATGCAAACGAAGGATTTGCAGTGTTTGGAATGGAAGAGGTTCTCTGAATGACAGTTTTTGGCTGAGGAAATAGAACCCTCAGTGCAATAATGCTACTGAAAGCTTTTGAGAGCATAGTTGCCCTCACAACTGAGGGTATGTGCCAATTCTGCCATTATCTATTTCCACTAATTATTTCTGTGCCAAGACTCCAAGGAGAAGGGGGTGGCTGCTTATTTAAATATCCTCATGTATTTACCAGGAATATGAAGCAAATGATATCATATTCTTACACTTGCATTCACTGGAAGACAGTGGAGAGCAATAGGGGGAAAAGACACCTGAAAAGGAGGTACCCTGGAGCAAATGTGCTGAACCAAAGGATTGAATGCTGCCAGATCTCTTCAGTTGTTTCCATTAAAATTAACAATTAAATGATTATGTGCTCAGCAGTTGTTACTAAATCACTGTCTGTAAAGAGGACCTTAAGATGCCTTTGATCATTAATTAACGCTGGGGGTTTTCTGAGCACTTTTTAATCAACTGTACCTTTTGGGGCAGTATTTCTTGTGATCTCAAACCATTTTTTCTTACTACCTGGTAACTTGCAACGTGTTTTTTTTTTTTTTTCCCCCTTTACTAAAGTGAGAAAAGTAGTAGGAAAATAAAAGTAGAATACTGTTCTGATCTAGTGTGTGACATGTTTTGAGAGGGTTTTTTTGAATCTTCTGCAGCCTTGTGCAGATTCAGTGCCTTATGAAGAGGCTGTAGCCAATCGCAGAGTTCTCCTGAGTTCTACAGAAAGCAGAGAAGGTCTTGCACAGCAGGTATTCTGGTATACATTGTACTAACATATATGGTAGTGTATTTTGTAAAGGTAAACTTGTATCAAAGTCTCCACATCTGTCTGTGGTCGTTTGTAGGTATATATGAATATGCTGAACCTTAAATTAGACTGTAGATGTCTTGCAGAGTTTTGAAAGTAAAACCCTTGTCAGGCTGGGTTATCTGCAGAATATGCATGTAGATAGATACAGGAGCCAGGATTATGCCAGTGATATCTTCATTTGGAAGTCAGGTAATCTTTAATAATTCAAATAAATGCAAAATAAAGACAGGAATAAGGCATACTGAAGGATTAATTTTTAATGTTGTGTACTGTTTTGAATCCTCTTTTGGACTATGCAGGAATTATTAGTACTGGTTAAGAGAGTGATTTTTCTTTTCAGTTAGGGTAATAATTACAATTTCTGTCTTCCAGTCTGCATGTATATATTATTTTTTTCAGGGAAGTGAAGCAGGGTGGGTAACATGGTATTTGAAAGGCCTGCACAGTTTGTGTTCTCTTCATATAAACGAAAGTAGCTGATTAATACTGATACTTCTTTATTAGTAGTGGCCAATATTCTAAGTGTTTTAGTAGGAGTGAAATGAATTTCAGCAGAAATGTGCAGTGGTTGGATGTGTTCTGTTCCATAGTTGTTTTCTTACCTGGACAAAGTGGGTGGTTCTGTCTATGTGAGGGGGGACAGTTTGTCCTTCTAGCGTAGAAAAAGGTAGTTCTAGTGCCAGGTGCACATCTTTCAAGTTTTCATTAAATTCTTCCCTGCTTTGATTTTTCATTTAGTACGATGCTGCCAGTCTTACGAGCTGTACCTTTGTAATTCATGTTTCAAACTAATTAAATCACGTGGCCATTTTTGACAAAGAACCACAGCTAAGCACACAGCTCAAAACAGTAATTGTTTACCTGCTGCACTTTGTCAGCTCACTTATGAAATGGTTTAATATAATACTGTCCTCAAACATTTCCTGTGTGTGGCTTTTTTACTCCCTGGGTTCAATAACCTGGACTGTAAACTTTCCCTCCTAAAGGTCCAGCAGAGTTTGGAGAAAATTGCAAAACTTGAACAAGAAAAAGAACACTGGATGTTGGAGGCCCAGCTAGCTAAAATAAAGCTGGAGAAAGAAAACCAAAAACTGAAGAACTCTCTTAGTGGACATTTAACTGAAACTATCCAGGAGCGTTCCGTTTTGCCAAATATAGCAGAACAAAAGAAGGAAACCACAGAAAAGAGTCTGAGGGAACCTATTAAGAGCACAAGTCTGGTAAGTGACCTTTCCCTTCAATAGATAAAAATGCACTTTCTTTAGTAGCAGTGCTGTTTGATCAGTGGAACACTAAAAATGAAAGCCTTTTGACTGTATTGAAAAGCATTCACTCTTGGGGTCCTTGTATTTGCAAAGCTGCTTGCAAATACTTTCTGCAGAGTTTGGCACTTCTTGGATTTTGAGACTTTATTCGCTGTCTTTAGTACTGTGGAGATATTTTTGTAGTTGTATACTTCTGTGACTGAGGGGGAAATAATAGGTGCTTAACCTCCTGATTTGTCTGTAGTTAGAAAGCCTTGCAAGTGGTTTATATCTCAGGTTGGGCCTGTGTTTCCAATACTTTTATTCATCTCTAGGTATGTTAACACAAATGGAAGTAGGTAGGTAGTGTTTGTAAATGGGTTTGAAGACTTATTGGGGTCAGTTTGGGTTCAGCAATTGCTTTTGGATGTAGCATGTATTTTTTCCCTGCTCTTCTTTATTGGTAAATGGCTTTTTCCTGTTTACTGCACATATTTAAAATGAGTTGGCCTTTCCCCTGAATTCCACTTCTGAAGTGGCATAGTGGTATTAACAGGAATGTCATCTGTAAGAAATAATAAATCTACTCAACTCAGCATTCAATAGAATTCTCTCTTTTTCTTTTTTTTTTTTTGTCCTCTCCACTATCCTGCTCCAGGATAAAAATAACCAGTGGATTGTTTTGAAATCCTCAATTTTGAAGTAAACTGGCATCTTAAGTTTTTGATCCTCTATTTGAATCCTTAGGAGTTTGAGGAGAATGTTACTCACAGCTCAACATATTGGATGAATATTTCCCATAAACATAAATCTCTAGTCCTGTTGAGATCAAAGGGAAAAAAAAAACCCCTTTGATTCTCTATGAAGATATTCTTTCATGAAACCAGGTATTGGCATACACTGCTTCTGTAGAGTTTTGTCAGTGCTTACTTGTCAGAGTGGAAAGGAAGGCATTTGGAAGGTATTCAAGAAATCGAGGTTGACTTTCCTTCCTCTTAAACGTGACAAGTAATGTTTCAGTGTGCTAACGTGGCTCTGAGTTAGTTTCATATGATCGAGCAGTTGCACAACCATAGAAGCCCAGCTGCATCTTGTTGCTTTTATTGCCTTTTCCCTCTGTACATCGTGAGACAGGGGATATATTTTTGAGAGTTGGTGTCAGGTTTAATTCTGTTCAAGGCATTCATGTAACCACTCTTGTTTATGTTACAGGTGGAAGTACTTAAATTTGATTTCAGTTTGAACTGTTGCAAGATTGTTTAAATTTAAAGTCCTTCTATGACTGAAACCAAAATGCAGCTATGGTATCTAGTTTATTGCAGTTCTCATTAAGTGTATTTTTTTTCTTTGTTCTAGATTGGAATGTTGACTGTAACTACTGATAATGAAAAGGTAATCTGTTTTAAGCATTATTAAAGTCCATCTGTTAAATACTTCAATTCTGATTCTGCTGAACTTATTCCAGAGGTCTAATTACCAAGAATACTCCTGTATAATGGCACGAGTTGACCATGTAGTCTTGCTATAACAAATGATCAAATTTCTGAAATCCATGTGTTCCTTAATTTTCTTCTTGTGTTAGTGAACTGTTACTCTACCCATGTAAGCATTTTGGAGCAGTGTGAACTGGAGTCAGGGTCTGTTCTCTGTAATTTGAGGAAAGCACTGGTCTGTCTGTGCCTCAGTAGCCCAAACTGCATTCCAAGCCTCAATTCTTAACCCTCGAGGAAAGGCTCAAGCTGTGCAAAAGACTCTGGTTGCAGTGCCTGGTGTACAAAGCAGAGGTCACACTGAAACAAACTTTGAACCAGCTGTCAGACTAGATGTTAACTCTTTATTTAGTACTGCTATAATGTAACACTTGCCCCGGCAGGAACTTCTGAGAGTAAGATTTGGTGCTTTCCCTTTTCTGGTATCACAGGGAACTGATGTGTGGTTTAGTTTACTCCTCCTTGTTTTCTGAAAGTGTGATTAAAAAGGGATAGGGGGCTAGATAATAACTGATACGGGTTCTTAAAGGCTTCTGCATAGTGCTGAACTTAAAGGTAATGTTGTTGGGCTTTTTTATTTTTTTTCTTTTTTCATTTCGAATGTCTAAAGAAACTTCTGGAACATGCAACATTAGTAACAGTTAGGACTTTTGTAAGCTTCTGAAATACAGTTATGCGAAGGAATTCTTCCTTGTTGGGAAGTGGCAGTAAGTTTTCATGTAGGTGAAAGCTGTTCACGTCTGCAGTGGGTTTTCATCTTCATCAGACACTTGATATGTTAAAGCAAGTTAAATTCTTACCTCTTCAGTCAGCTCTTTGTCCTGTAAGGAAGTCTGACATTGAGTCCCCATCAGAGTGACAAATTGCAGTGTGGCCTGCTGTAATTTGTCTGTTGTGTTTGGGGAATTTGATACTTTTTGACAGAGCAGCCAGGTCTCTGCAGGAAAGAGGAGAAGTCTGTACAGGGGCAATGTTGTGGTTCAGGTGTTCGGTCTAGTCAACGTAGATGACGTCTGCTTAAATTTTCGCTTTGCCAGGCTCCGGACGTTGAGTCTCGTGAAGACCTGATAAAAACTCACTACATGGCCAGGATAGCGGAGCTGACCTCTCACCTGCAGCTTGCTGACAGCAAATCTGTGCACTTCCATGCTGAGGTGAGCATGCAGGCAATGACAGTAAATCTCTTTTTGAGCTTTCCATTGGCAAGTGCTGTGATAGTGAGTTTCAATACATGGAGCGTAATGTTTTATACAAATCTGTTCCTGGAATATTTTTTGACTGTGGTCTAGTATGCATAAAAACAAATACTGTGAAAGAACTTTTTATGTTTAATAAATCCTTTGGTAGCCTTGTCTTGGCTGTATTAAGAAGTAGAATGTGTGTCATATATAGGTTCCTTCACATAAGCTGAAGCAGCTGGCTTTAGTTACCAAGGAAGTTTTGACTTAATTTTATAGTGATGCTGATGTCATTCAAAAATATTTGAGTGTATTATGAAGTGATGGAAACAGCTCTCCTGAGAAAACTGGTTCTTAGGCATAAGTTATACTGCAAGAATGAACAAGATGATTCATTGTATGTATGGTTGCCTTTTCATTTCAAGTCTTGAGGGAAATTTTCTTGAAAGTAGTGGTGTTTTGATTTGTGTAATAAACGATGTGGAATATACCAGAGCTCCAGGTTAACAGAGCAAATCCTCTTAAATATTTTTTTTAAATGGAACATGACATAATATGGAGGAACCATCTTTTCTGTGATATGAGCCTTGTATGAAGTGAGTTGTTTGTATTGCTTGTTACTTATGAAAACATTCATAGCAGTTATGTGAAAAATATTTTATGTAGAGGATTGGCAATATAGTAGCTCTGTAAAATGAAACATCTAACGTTAACTATTCCATTGCCTCTGCATTTAAACGTGTGCGCAAGCTCTAAGTTTCTTGAAATCCAAGTGTCACAGAAAGGTGGGAAAGTCCAAAGCAACCACTTAAGGATGTCACAAGGCAATACTCTGGAAGTGACTTTCCTCCCTTGTACCCTCCCTGTGCTGTTCTTGGTAGTGTCGAGCACTTGCCAAAAGACTGTCTCTGGCAGAGAAGTCCAAGGAATCGCTCACGGAAGAGTTGAAGCTCGCCAGTCAAAACATCACCAGATTACAGGCAAGTAAATTGTTGTGTAATGTAATAGATGCATTTTGTAATCGTGTGTAAGGGGAAGTTGGAGCAGAAAAACTACAACCATCCAGCCTGGCCATGCCATTGCTAGGTCCTGAGTTATGGAATATAAAAACTCTTAACGGTATGTAGAGAAGAGCCTTAAATAGTACTCTTAGAATCCCAGGTATAAAGTTGAAGTGGAACATGCTTCCAAGGAAAAGGTTATCGTGGCCAAACCTGTGTGTTTTAGCACATTTGATGTCAAGGATTTTCATGAAAATGAGAGAGTTGTAATGTCAAAAGGGAGTGGTTCTGTGACTGATTTCAGATGATATAAGGAATTCTTAATCCTTTCTTGCACCTGAGTCTGAAAGTTTTAAAAAATGCCAGATTGATTTGGGGTTTTTTTAACATAGATACTTTTATTAAGCAAAGATAATTTTGGAGTAATCTTTAATAAGCTGTTAGCAATAATCCTCTTACGCCATCCTGTGAGTGTCCTGTCCCTTTGTTCTTCTCCTCCACGTAGTTGAGAAAGGAGCCATTAGTAAAATAAAGTATAAATAAATACACAATTCATAAATTACTTCGTGTTTTCTCTACATTTAGTTCATATCATTATTGTTTATCTGTCTGTGATGGTGAATACCAAAATTGTTCCATACAGGCAGTGAATATAATGTTATAAGCTTTGAGCAGCTGTGCCCATGAACAATCTTTTTAAACACTTTTTTGATTTGTTCCTTTAAGAAATTCCACAGTCGATGTTGAACTCAGCATGAGATGTTAATTTCCAACTGCATATTAAACTTCCTAGGAAAAGATAGCAGGCACACCATTTGTATGTTTAATGATCTGCATAATACTGAATAATAGACTTGTTTAAGTTGGAAGGGTCCTCTGAAGATGATTTGTCCTCCTCCTTTGGTCAGAGCAGAGAGTTCAGATCAAGCTGTGGAATTGGATATTTCCTATACAGCCATGCTGGCTTTCTGCCACAGTCACTCCATGTCTTAGGCATTGGATTGTTCCTCGCTCTGTCCTTGATCATTCAGCTTTGCTGGGCCCCTGTAACTTCCAGGGCAGTTTTACCTGGGACCTTTCCAAGTAGACCTTGAAAGAAGTCAGAATCTACTCTTCTTGAGTCTAGGGTTGCTGTAATTCTGCTGTTCACCTTGCTTCCCTCAGGATCCTGAATTCCACTAACTCATGGTAGCTGCAGCCAAGGCTAGCTTTGGCTCTCACATCCCTGACCAGCTTTTCCTTATTTGTGATTAACAGGTCCAGCAGAGAGCATTTCTTTGTCTCATTGATTGCTGGTATCAAGAAGGTCTTTGCCACACTCAAGACAACTCCTGAGTTGCTTGGGTTCCACCTTGCTGCCCTTCCAGGATGTGTCAGAGTAGTTAAAATGCCTAGTGAGGATCAGGGTCTGTGGATGGGAGATTTTTATCTGCTTGCAGCAGATGTCTGTCACATCACCCTGCTGTTCTACTATGATGCCCACTTGTGAGATTTAGTAGTCTGCAAGCCACTCCTTCACACAGAGCATGATTTCATCCCTTCTGTCCTTCGAAAGTGTGTGTGTCCCTTCATTGCTGGGTTCTAGTCATGCACACTATCCCCCCATGTCTCTCTGATCCTGGGGAGATCATAGCTCTCTCTAACTGTATGTGGAGGGGTGGTTCCTTCAGCTTTGGATGCCGTGTGTGTTCTTGTGCAGGCCGTGCTTTAACCCTATAAACATTACTTGTTTCCTGGCTGGAAGCAATGCTGGAAAACTTAGCTGTTACTCTTTTTTGTAAGCCATAAAAAGTAGGGGAAAAATCTAAAGGAAACAGTACAAAAATAAAGAGAACAAACCATGGATGAGACTTCGGGTAAAAGAAAAATAGCTGTTGACCTTCTTTCATAAAGCAGGTTTTTTTATTTTTAGCTGAATTGCACACAGTCAGCATCAAAAGTGGAGCTTGCTAAGAGGAGGTAGAAGTGTGCTGCTTTGCCAGGAATCACTAATAGTGAGCAAATGCCTCTGCTTGTTTTATTTTTCCCTTAGGATGAATTGATGACGACGAAGAGGAGCTACGAGGATCAGTTAAGCATGATGAGTGACCATCTGTGCAGTATGAATGAAACCTTAACTAAGCAAAGGGAAGAGATTGATACACTCAAGATGATCAGTAAGGTGAGTCGGCAGTGCTGAGACACGAGGCCCTGGCTGCAGCTGGGAGGTGTGAGGGTTCCATTTGGTGTTCCTGCAGTACTGCCCTTGGACAAACCAGCTCACAAGCTGTAATTCTTACTCTGAGCCAGATGGAAAGGAAACTCCAAACTTGCTCCTTCAAATTTCAGTGAAGAAAAAAATTCTTGCCAAACATACATGTAGGAAAGAACAAGCTCTTCATGTCACTGCTCCACATTAGGTCTCAGTGTACCCTCTGATGGCAGATCACACCTTTTTATTGTTTAATGGGGTAGAAATGGAACTATTTGTAAATCCAGCTGGTGAGGCTGGGTGGTTATGATTAAGTTCTGGGTAGAAGTGTCCCTTCTGCACTCCTTTTGGTTGCAGCATACTCTGTACTTGGCAGCTGGTCTCTTTTTCTGTTTTATTTCTGTATTTTAGCTCATCTGTCCCTTCTGTAGGAATGAAGAAGTTGCCACTTATGTTCTTCTGTGAGCTTGAAATGCCCACTTGAATTCTTTTCCAAGCAAGGAGTCTACCCACTTGTCAGAAACAAATTCGTAACTTATCTAATGATTAAAAAACACAGAAGTCTGCTGTTTTGAGTAGTCAGTGATTAAACCATGGTTTGTCCTATTCTGATGTTTCTAGGGAGGAGCAGATGCTGGGAAGGCCTTTGCGCTTCACTTGTCTGACTGTGAAACAAATTTGCATTATTCTCCTTAATTGTGGAATGCATGGAAGCAGGTGTCACTGAAGGATTGAAAAAATAGAAATAATAAAAAAATGTCATGTTCTGATTAAAGGTCCCATGATGGTGATTTTTATCTTTTAGTATAAACTCTTCCCCCTGTTTTTCTTCAGATTTCTGAGTGTTTTAACTTGGCATTGTATTCTTTAAAATGACTTTGTGGTGTATAAGCCCTTGTGTTTGCAGAAGGAAGCTCTTGGCTGCATACTGGCCATAGCACTTCATGTTTTTATAAAATGTTTTCTGGAATTTTTCGCTTGCCATACTTTTAAGACTTGAATTGGTACTCTGTGTGTAAGGACCTCAGATTCTCACAACAGAAGCCACACAGGTTTTAAAATATTACCAAATGTAGAAGGGGATTCAGTTGAAATCAAAATAATGCAGTTAAAGCCCTTATCACATGGAGGGAGTTGTTGGTTAGATTCAAAACAAATTTTATCTTCAGGAAATAGGAAGACTGAGAATTGCCAGCAAGTAACTATTGCACAAAACTTTATTTTAAGCTCTACATTTCCTTTGTGGAATTACTTCAGGTTGAATGTGAGTTGGTTAGCTGTGGAACAATCTCTGTTCTGAACTAGCAATAATCTATCCAACCTGAATTAAAATAAAATTTATTTTGGAAAAAACCCCAGTAGGGTGGGAGATTGATTTTTAATTTGAGGCAATTATTCTATAAGAAGTAATCTGAAGGTGAATTATGATTTGACTTGCCTTCACTGCCCTTACAACATTAGTGGTATTAATACAGCTGAGTGTCTTGGGACGTCCCTCAAATGTCTTTCACAGGTTTCATTTGTAGTAAGGAACTGTTGTGTTTATTTGAGATATCTGGTATTACTCGCTGCTGTTGTGCTCATAGAGACATTTTCAGGGCAAACAGTTACAATCTGCCAAATTAAAAGTCTGTGGACTATTTATTTTCAGTCTGACTGTACCTTGTTTGCTGTAGGCACAAATTATTAGACATCAGGTTCTGTGTGTTACCTATCTAGATTTCCTAAAGTGAATTATAACGTTCTACTTGCTTGTTTCTTGTTGCAGGGAAATTCTAAAAAGAACAAAAATCGGTAGTTTACAGCTGAGTCCTTGGAAGCTGCTGCTGCACAGGATGCAGATAGTGACCATTCATTATCCAGTTCCTGTTTGTTCCAGGAAGCAGAGGCTGGTATTGGGTCTAGTAAAAACTGAATTTGGTGCTGTAAATGGCTTTAAAATATTTAGAAGTTGTAACAGATAAAACAGAACTTAATGTTGGCTCTAAACCAGGAAATAGACACTCTGTGGATAATTTATATAGTAATTACCTTCAGTTTTTACTGTGCACTTTTTAAAACCAGGTTTTGATTTCATTTAACAATTTCAGGTTTTGTATATTTCCAAATATGTTTCTGCATTAACAAATTTGGATCAGTGCAGTAGGTGTCTATTCTTGAGTTATACATTTAATGGTCAGCACGTGTACATTCCATTACTTGTTAATAACAGTTTAAAAACGAGTTTGGAGACATTTTTTGGCCATGCAAGCTGTGCAGTTACTGTAAATGTATTCCTCCTGTTCTCAGCCCTCTAGAATTAATTGGAATTGTGGCTTGAAATGATTTTTACAAATTCACCAAGTAAATGGGATCATTGTTAGACTGCAACAGTGGAAACCTTCCCTGCTTGTATTTGGCACTTTGGATTTTGAGGTAAAGAGCACAAATAGCTGAATTGGGCTACTTCAATGAAATTGCTTTAAGCCATTTCTGTAACATTTTGTTTACACATGTATGTACATATATATTGGTTGAAATAGCTGTTTAAGGCTAGAGGAAGCTGTGATTGTCATTTGCCCCAAAAGAGTGAAACAATGTGCGTAGAATAGATCAGCTCACTGTGCTCTCTGACGGTAAAGAAGAACATGAAATACGTAAAAGATTTAAACACTGAATTTGCAAAAGGGCTTCATGGAATTGAGTGGTGATGGATTCACTGGGGGCATGCACATGGCTTTTTCTGTGTTTTTGGAAGTTTGTGAACTTTAGGCCTCTCATAAGATTTTCTTGAATTTTTTTTTTTCAAGTGAAGTTTAATATCACAAGTTTTTTCACAGCGCTGATTTGTTGTTGGGGGTGGAGTTTGTTGGTTTTCGGTTGGGTTTTTGGTTGGTTTTTGGTTGTGTTTTTTGGGGCTTTTTTTTTTTATTTTTTTTAATCAGATGCTGTGCTGCTCCCCACTTTCCACACCAATCTTCTGTTCCATGATTTCCATTATGGCACTTGTTTGTCTCACAAGGGTTTACTCTGATATCAGATGTGTTGATATGTATTATCAGTATGTAATAATAAAATCAACTACATGAAACCAGCTTGACTTTTTCCTTACTTCCTAACTTTTCCTTACTACTTACACCAGTCTAGGTACTCTCAGTGCTTCTCTTTGTTCTGATAGTTTTTCCTTTCAGAAATGCAAAATAGAAGTGGTTGTGAAAGGGAGAGGAGATGGGGAGAGCCTGCAGGGTTTCTTACGGATGTCGAATTAAGAGCTATGTGCTGGTGCTAACGAGGGTTGGGAAGGGTTGGCTTTCTCTGCGGGCATTTTATGGAAGCAGATACAGCTTCAACTGTTTCATTTAGAGTGGGAAGCTAAGTGCTTTCTTCCAATTCTTTTGAAGCTGCCTTTTCTGAGGACTTTTATCTTGCAGTGAGGGTACTAATCCAGTTATTTTAATGCTCTGAATCAAATTACTGAACTGATACTACTTTTACAGATACTACTTTTCATAGGTGGCTGTGTTCAGAAAAAGGTTTTGCTTAGGCCATTTTTTTTACATGTCTGAATAAAAATAGTGTGTGTTTAGAATTTGCTTTAAAAAATCAAATGCATGTTCAGAGTATACTCCAATATCCATGCTGGAATTCATATAGAATGTATAGGTACTTAGGTACAATTCTAATGTACATTAGTTTATCAGCATTTTTTCTTTCCATTTGGGAAAGTATTTGGGCGTCCCCCTCACCAATCAGCAATAATGAAGCTCAGGAAGAGACAATTCTGATCACTTAAGCTGCCTTCAGTTTTTCAAGGAAATGTTTTGAGTAAGTTCTAGACAACTGTAAACTATCAATACTCAAAAAACAGAATCTGGTAAAAAAATTTAAATCAGTGTTTTGGATACTGCTGTAGTAAGTGTCGTAAGGGGGAACAGGATATTCCATTTAACTCAGTGGCATTAGAAACAAGTGGAAATACCAACTTCTTGTGCTTATTATCTGCTAACCAGGTGATGCTTAATCTTTCTGAATATCTCAAATGCTGTTAAATGTCTAAATGGCTACTGCACAAGGCTTTGCTATTAAAAAGCTGGAGACTGTCTTCATCATTGCAGCAAAGAATTCATCTTTGAGGCAAAGTTTTCCAGAAAAATGGTTTTGAACTGCTTTGTGTGCAATGATATGTGCAGAGTATCATGGAACGCACAAAATCTGGGCAAAGGAATTTTACTAATACTGGAATTAATCTTCAAAAATGTACAGCGTGAATGCTTGACTTCCTAATTGGTTAATTGGGGAAACGAGTGAGAAAGTGTTGTAAAGACCTTTAGCACAATACAGTGTAAAAACAGGGTTAAAGAAAAGCCCAAATGTCAGTTACCTTTTTAAATGACAGTTCACTGTGATACGCAAGTTTTTAAAGCATTTTTAGAGTGCTGAATTAATTTCTCCATAATGCTGGGCACCTCATGAATAATCTCTCACTCTCAGGCTTAAGTGTCTAATTCAGAAAACAGCACTATTTTAATGGTTTTACTTGGGTTTTCAAAAAATCTTTCTGAGCTTTGTTTTAAAGCTATGTAAACTAACACGTTCAAGGATTTCAAAATGTTCAGCTGTCCTAGATTTCTGAAAGCATGTCCCCACTAACTGTTCAGTGTGTTCAAAATAAATATTTGCTGTAGTCAGGCATTAATTTAACTTCAAGATTGCTCTCTTAAGAACCACTGCTCCATCAGTTTGAAACTGCCCAAGAAGCACCAAAGCCACTGTCTATTTTAGAAGGCCTTAAGCTCCCAGAGGTCAGAGGTTTCCCTGCCTGAGAGCTTAACTTCTAAAACAGGAATCTTAGGCTGTCGTCATAAGCTGTGCCAGGGTCCATGTCCTTGCTGTTTGAACAGTGATTATTTTAAATTGCTACATCTGTGATTTAAACAGTTATCAGCTAAAGAGTTGGTTTAAAGTTGGTAGTGTTTGTCATGTCTCTTGTTAATCCTTTCGGTTTCATTCTGAACCAGTACGTTTCATGGCATGATGGTGCCAGGATCTTCTTGATGGATGTAAAATATCCAGGCCGAAACAGTTTGTTTTCCTACCTTTGGCTGTTTATATGGTTATTTTCCCTTTTCCCCAAACCAGGTTCATTTCTAATTTGTACTTGAAATCCTGCTGCTCCACCTGCCCTGCCTTCTCTCGCTGGCAGATGAAGTTTTGGGGTGAAGATCTTTGGCCCAGCATGTTTCCTGGATGCTGACTTCGCTGTTTAACAGTGCTTCCTACAGCTCCGAAAAACGGATTTGCTCCAACGTGCAAGGCATCTATTGCAAACAGGAAAGGAAATAAACTTTGTATCCACACAGTGCCTATCAGGAGATGGAAGAAGTTATTTACTGGCTTGGTTGAGCAGTGTCAAGGCTGTGGGGGTTTTTTTAATAGTGTAAATCCAATGATATATTAAACTTTGGAGAACCATCTGGCCCTGTAAATTGGGCAAACCTGTTGTTTAATACAGTCTGTATGTAAGGTAATTTGAGAGCACTATCTTAGCAACAGCAGAGTCATAATAAAAACAAAGCTTAGTGCAGTAAAAAATTGTAATTGCTGCCAGAGGTCTGCTTACTTCCTCCCACGGAGGCTGGATGCTGCTCTAAGAATGCTGCTTGTTGTGTCTTACTCTGCATTTTCTGCCTCCGTCACTACCTCCAGTACTGCTTGGCTGTGAATTAAAACCATGTTTGTTTAGAAGAGGCCATTTTTGCCCAACTTCCTGAATATTTCTTACAAACACAGAGTTAAAAACTTTCTTTAACTGCAGTTGTGCCTGCAGCGCTGCCAGCTTGCTTGCAGAGGGGGACGCAGAGAAGAGCTTTGGGGCACCTTTGTAAACCAGGGCCTGACCGCGGCTGTGAACTGCAGCACGTGGAAACTCGCCTGGGGCAGCTCTCATTGTCTGCCTCTGCTGTGTGTGTAGGCAGCTTTAGACACCTCAGTGCTCGTTCAGAATCACCCAGCTCCTTACAGAGGCAAATACTCGCATTGCTGCAATGCTGAGCTGCAAAAAAAAGAAAAAAAAAAAAAAAAAGGTGTGTGATTCTCCTTGGGCTTAACTTGCAGGGCAAGACACCCCACTAACAGCCCTAAAAGAATTCTGGTTATAAACTTCTCATCTGGAAATTGCAGAGATAGCAGTAGAAAGCATAATTTATCTGTTTTAGCACTAATTCACCCTCTGAGTCCAAAACTTTCCAAGCTGATGAGGTCTGAACTAACGAAGAAGCCTTTGAACCCCAGGCCTGGTGTTGAAATTGTAGTTACGGTCTCCCATCAACAACATGGCTTTGTCCTGAGAAGAGTTAAACCCACAAAACTGAAGAGTCCAGGTAATTTCCAGCTATTTTAGGCACTAAGGATTCTTTCATGAATTGACTTGGCATCTAGTCAATGGTGGCATGTAGCTTCCTGCAGGCTCTCTCTGTATAAAGTTCTTTGCTTCTGAAATGAGTATGAGAACACATCTCCACGCACTCCCCTTTCTGCCCCAGACAGAGCCTTCATCCCTCCCTTAAAGCTTCAGGTTTCTTTTCTCTTGGATTTTAAACTCTTCAGTTTGTGCTTGAATAGTGAATGCAGAACGCTGTATCCAAGACAGATTATTTTAATGAAGTTATGAGCTTGAAAAGGTCTGAACGGAGAATTTCAGCGCAGTTTCATTAACTGCAGCCCTTGGATAGGGAACAGCTGGAATCCTGGAACTGCTGCTGCACCTCTTATGTGCCTTGTACTTCGTGACTTTCAAACTGTCTGTAGCATGTGCAGGGTTGGACAGAAAATGTGCACCTGGAGAGGGGACAATCCACTTGACCAGAAGTTTCTTTTGAAGTCTTGGAAAGTCAGGTTTATTTTTAGTCCAAACAAGCAGGCAAGAACAAGTTTCTCTCAGGCTATCGATCTAGCCCATGAGGTCAGGAACATTTGAAGCCAACAAGGACTCAATTTCTCACAAAAAGGACATTAGTATGATAAATTTCAATAAACAATTTATATGTAATAAAGATACATCATTCAAACAATGAATATACTAAGCTTGTACATTTTTAATAGCAATTGTACTAAGTGAAAGATGGATTCATCAGATGCGAGGAGAAGAAGAATTTGACTTTTCAGAACAAAATACAGAAGTAATTCTTAGTTAAGATGAACTTTTGCAGAAATTTTTTGCAAAAATAAAAGCAAAGCCGTAGAGCAAAAAGGTAAAATAAGTCTAGAAACAAGTGTTTTTCTGTCTCTATTTACAAATATTTGGTTCTAGCCAGATACGAACTGACGGGTTTCACTTTTGAGAAAATAGTCAAAGACAGTAAACATTTTATAAAAAGGGCAATATACTGCAAATCACATTAAGATCAATTTAAATATAGTCAGCAATGTAAACTGAATTTGTTAGTGTTGTAAAACATTGAATGAGTTCTGTAAGCGCCTCTAGCAATATATAATACCATATCTTTATGTGAAATGCTCTTCAAATTGTATTTCCAGTGGAAGTAATTTTAATAGTTCTAATTTATTCTGCATGTACTATTCATCAAAGTCAAATTATATTAAGGAACTTTACATCTTAGTCTCAGGGGGTTTTTTTCTCTGATGCTTGAGTTTATATTGCACTGAATTATTTCGGAAGAGAAAATGATAGCAGACTTTACTGGAAAAGAATAGTCTTGTCTTGAAAATGTATACACTGTCTCAGCAAAGGAAAATCTGATCTATTTTTAGATATGCTGGTTTTGATAAAGAGATAGGAGAAATTAACACCCTACCCCCTTGAAAACCATTAGGAAGAGCTAATGTGGAAGCCAAACAGGAAAAAGAGGTTTCACTGAATGTTGTGCAGGAGTATGTGAGAGTTTAAAGGACTCATTTTGAAGTATATAGAAAATATTAGAAAATATTTCAAATTTCCTGGCATTTTGGCGAAACAGGAGGTACTGATCCACTGGTTCCCTCTGCTAAGGGGCTGGGTGTGTCCTGGGAGAAGGCAGAAGACTGTATTGTTTATGGAAGATACAATTTTTACGGAAACACAATTTTGACACCAGGCCTGGATTTCAAGGGCAGAAGGCTTACGGGGATGGAATTCCAGAGGGAAGAGGTTGGGATGAGGTTCTGGCACTTCCAGGGCTGCATGCTGGGATGAGGGTGGCAGGTAGAGCTGCCTAACCCTGTGCTCTGAGCCTGGAGGCCTCAGGCTGGCAGTGCTCAAGAAAGACCTTCAAGGAGAGAAGAACGTAACAGTTCACTGGCTGGCAAGTTACTGGTTAAATTATGGTGAAAAAATTCCGTGCTAAATTTGGCACTGGATTTTTAAAAAGTAAGATAACAAGCACAGAACTTTTTAAACCATGAATGGCTGGTGGTTGTCCTAGTGCAATTTGTGTAATAGTGTTAAGCTTATAGAAGAATTTTTTTGTAGGGAAAACTGTACTGAGCACTTCTATTGCAAATGCAGACAGAGCCTGAATAGTATTTCCCATGCACAGAGCAAAGAGGTAGGATTGCTTCATTTTCACAGAAAACATAAGAAAACTTTACAGAGAAGATAAATGGGACGAAAGGAAACCATTTTCAGAAGGACGCCCCTCCTTATGAAAATACAAGGGAAATTTCAACCACTGGAAAGCAGTGGAGCTGCAATGGATGTATAACGCTCGACAAAGAATTTTGGATGGATTACACAAGAAACTGGAGCTCGCTGCTGTAAGTGAGCCGTCGCTGCCATTGAAAGCCTTTCAGATGGGCAGTTTGTGTGACTGCAGTCCCTGGCAGCTCTGCTCCATGTCCCTGGGAATGCTCTACAGGATTTTATAGGTGGTTTCCCCCTCCTCATCCTCCACGTTCTGTCTGTGTGTTCTGGCCTTTCGGGAGCCGTCTTTCTGCACGGTACCGTGTCACCTCCGCCAGCTGCATGCCGAGGGGAATGGATAAGAAGGACTTTCTGTAACACAACTCTATAATCCTGCTGGTTATTAGAACATTTTCCGAGCCTCGTGCTGCACGTCCTCGGAGGATCCCCTATCCCCGGAGGAACTTTGTGCGTGCTGGCTCCCTTCGGGATCCCCTGCGTTTCCTGGCGTGCCGAGGGATGCTCCCGCGGGATGCGCCGGGCGGGGCTTGTCCCGGCCGCCGCCCCCGGCCCGGCCGCGGCCNGGTAAGGAGCGGGCACGGGGTGGCTCTGCCCCGGGGGAGCCGGGCCAGAGGAGCGGGGCAAGGGTGGGGCTCCGTCCGAAGTGGAAATTTCCCGGTGGTTGAGGCGCAGCCCCGAAGTTCTGGCTTGAAACGGGCCAGTGGATGGGGCTCTTTTGTTTCGGTGTGAGAACATGATACATTTAACAAAAATATTCGGCTCCTTTTCCTTTTTTAAATTTATTTTTTCCCATCTTGTGTCTTTTTCCTTTCCTTTCCTTTTTCCTTTTTCCTTTTTCCTCCTCCCGCCTTCCTTTCCTCTTCTTTTGAAGTAGAAGTGGGGAAAAGAGGATGGCTTTGTCCCGGGGGTACCCGGGGCTTTGAATCACGGCGGAAATCGGGAGGGTTTGGGTGCCGGGCATCTTACGGGATCACGTTCCCATGACTTTCGCCTTGTTAGGAAGGAGACTGGGGCAAGCGAGGAGTGTTTTTATTTAATGCTCGAAGTGAACTGAATTCCTGGAGCCTTTCTCATGTTTTCTAGTGGTTCGGCTGATGGCGTTAAGGTATGCACGTAGGGTCGCGGTGTTTGAAAGCGTTGCTGCAGAAATCTCTCCCATAAATCCAGCCGGGGCGCAGGGCTTTGGGAAAACACCCGGAGCGGATGCGGGAGGATGTGCTGCACAGGGCTGGGATGATTAACAGACTGCACCGACCATACGTACCCCTAGTGCAAACCCCGGGGATGGAGTTTCAAGGATAGTGTAAATGAGGAAAAAAAAATGTAGAAAATACCCCCTTTCTGGCTTAAGGTAAGTGCTCACTGAAGGGGGGCTTTGCAGTCAGGTTTTTTTAGAGGTGTAGCTGCTCTGATACTTGCGGCGAACAAGTGTGCTGAGAAAACTGCTGACCAAGCTGTTTTACGGACCCAAGCGAAAGTTTACACAATTCTATGCTTCCCCAGTTTTTTTTTCTGTGAGGTGGAGAAACCCTGACTGATTTCTCTGCAAACAGGGCTTAGCTTTTTGGGGGAGAGTGGTAATGACTGACTGGGGAGGAGGGAACAGAAGTTTTGGAGCCTGAGGCTTTTAAACATGAACTGTTCATTCGGCTGTTAACTCACTTTGCCCTGTCTGGGGACTGAGACTCTTCTGTAGCTGTGAAAGAAGAAAAAGCAGCAGCTGAAGACAACACTTTATGTTGCCTGATTTTGTGCACTGGGAGAAAATGCTGTGAGGAAAGATTAGCTGCCTTCTTGCCTCTGTGTGTGAGTTGAGGAGAATTAGCACTGCGCTCTGTAACCAGCTGGGGCTGAGTTTAGGAGTAATTTGTACAACAGGGAGTGTGGCCAGAGATTTTATTTACCTGATGCTGGAGTTGTAAATCACACCCCTGGGAAAACCTGCCCCAAGGCAGGCACAAGCTCCTTGCTTCATGCTCAGCTTTGATTATTTTCCTTCTCCCTCATGAATATGTAGTAAGTGTTATTTTCCATCACTTTAAAAGTTACTGGGGTTTGTAAGCTTAATTGCCCAGTTTGTTGATGATCTCTGAATAGCAAGTTAATGTAGGTTTGTAAGTTAATCTGTGTGTGGGCATTAACTCCAGCATGAAAGCACCCAGTTACACAAACAGAGATGCACTGTCCTGGGCAGTGTTTGACTTCGTGTTTGGGTAAACAAGATCCCTCTAATCCACCACTCCTTTTCTTCTGTTTTTGATTGGTATAAATATAAGCTGACGTCTTCTGCTTCAGAAAAGCAGGCTGCCCACGTGTCTGTCTTAAAAGGCTTTTGGAGAGGAACCCAAATGAGGCTTTTTTTGGTGTCTGTGTTATGAATTATGCTTTCTGACATGACTGTCACCAGCTGCTATTAAAAATACTTCTATCCAAATAAATAAGGATTCAATTGGCACACCTTCTCCTTAGTGCTAGTATTCCTGTAAGGCTTTAAGGCAGGGAGAAGGGGAGTATCCCAGAGCTGAGGTGAGAGCTGTTCTGACAGAAGATGTTACTGGCAGCTGTCAGACAGTACTTTGCATGTTCAGAAGACCTCTGCAAATCTTATGTCATGGCTTAGTCTCCAGGAAGGAATTGCCACGTGTTTGTTGGGCACTAAAGCATGAGGCAGTTTTAATGGCGGATATAAAAACTGACTCAGAACCAAAACTAAATTAAAAAAAAAAAAGGAGGACTCTTACGTTGTTCAGTGAATTTGCTAAATACAGTATTTCTGTTAGCTTCCCTACCTTTCATTACTCACTCTGAGATTAATGGCAAGAGTTTTGAAGTGTTCTCTGTGCTCTGTATTCTTTGTGCATTTCATCTCTCCCTTCCCTTGGACACTGCAAACACTAGCAGAGGACCAGGCTTCAACTTCTTTCTGACCACAGCCAGCTTAATATTTTGATATGTGATCTGTGTGCCAAAGTACTCAGGCTTTTTTTTTTTTTAATCCAGAGAGCTGCTTAATCTTAAAAAAAAAAAGGCTGTTGCTATTACAGAAGTGGGACAGCCACCCATGACTGCATTTCTGCTGCTTCTTAGCCCATCATAAATCTCTGGCTCTGCCCAGGGGGAGAAGAGAGGGAGAGGTTTGGGATGTTAAAGTACTTGCCAGAGCCCTGTGCAGAGCTGCTGTGACCAGAGCACTTCTGTGGGATGTGCGTGCGTTCCTAACAATAACATGTTTCCTAAACACAGTTAAAAATTGCTTCAGTAGATGCAGTAACATTCCATTAACTTAGTGACCTGCAGAAGTACTGCAAATAAAAATAGATTTATTTTCCTGTCTCTTCTAGGCCAGAGAATTTTTTTTTTTTTTTAAATTTAAAAAACCCAACAAACCTTCTGTACAGTAAAATGTCAGCTGGTGTCAATAAACAGTTTAGATGAATCCCTACTGTCCCTTGGCTCTCCAAAATCTGCCTGTGGAGTGTCAGTTCTGCCATCACTGTGGTGATGCTGAAGAAGAGTGTGATTCAGAGGATGAAGCAGGGCTAGCCCAGTGAACTGAATGTGAGTGGGCCCCGTGGGGAGGAACACGCGTGTGCACAGTGAAGTGAATTAAATACGATTTACCTATCTTGTCTATGCAGATAATGGGAAGAAATTAAGTGCAACAGCACAGATCGAAAACCAACCTCTAGCTAAAATATATTTAAGGGTCACAGGTTTGCAGTGAGCACTTTCTAACATTGGAAAAACAAAGAAGTTTTCACAATACACGGCTCCATGTAACAGTTTTGCTTTGAGAAGATGCAATCATGTCTTGCATCACACCTTGCAGTCATGTCTTGCACACAAGTGATGTGTCTTAGAAGGCACTGTGATATCCAGAAAGGAAGAGAATAAAAAGACTGAGTAGTTAATATCGAATTGATCAGGCTTTTTCTTATTTCTTCAAGGAAAAATGAGCTTTCTTCTGTTAAAGATATTCACTAAAACATAGAGAACCATTTTGTGGTTTTCAGGATTTAATCCAGTTCTAACTCAAGCTAGTAAAAGTGTTCCTACTGTCTTTGATAGCAGATTGTGTCTTCCTGAGGGTTTTCCTGGCCATCCCATTTGCCAGCAAATGGGGCACGAGCAGGGGTCCACCCTGTCCTGCCTTCTGCATTCCCAGCCTGGACCCCAAAGATGCACAGAACCACGGGCCATTAGACATGTGTTAGTGAGACCTGGCACAGTCTGTCACCTTCTGAGATGGGGAATCTGCCCAGTAAACAGGAAAACGCTGCACGTCGGGGATGGAGTGTCATCTGCTGGGTGTCATCTGCAGGAATTGACTGAGAAGTTAGAACTGGTGTACCCAAGAAAGATGCTCAGACTTGTGTCGAGTGCTGCTGTTTGCTATTCTCACAGATATGACAGAGATAAATGTGTTTTTTATCGCGTCGGTTACAATAAAAAGAAAACTAAACAGGTTCTAACTGTACCTGTATATGGCTCTTCCTTATGTACCAGAATTATGCAGAGTTCCTGGTGTGATGTAAGATGTTATTTCATCTTCCTGAAACAAAGTAGTTACATGTAGCTGTGGATTGGGAAAACTGGCTTTTATGCTAGAAAGTGCTTGTTGCAATCCTGTGATCCTTGGACGTTTCGTAGCTGGAGGCTGATTTTTGCCTGACTTCTTTCTCCACACTGTTATATTCACTGGTTCATGTGTTCTGTAATGTGTCTGTATACGGGCTGAGCCACAGCAGGTAGTGCGGGACCTGCTGCGAGTAACCTCAGAGTTCCCCTCAGGTGAGAGAGGTGGCCCGTGGGGTAAGAAGACCACTGTTGTTTTTTGCAGCTCAGTGCTTGGCTGTGTGTACTGATGGAGAAGTTCTTGAGAGCCTTCCGAGGGTGGCTTCAGGTCTCCATTCCAGTATCTTTCCCAATGACGCATTAATTAGATCTCTATTTTAGTTTATTTCATTTATTTTTTAAAAATCTTTTTTAGTTTATTCTATGTAGTTTATGTTATCTCATTCTGAAAGGTATTTTCCTGATAACAAGCTCTGCAAAAAAATGCTTGAGTGGAATGGCGGTGCAGATCCCAGGTGGCTGTGCGGCCGTGATTTGTAAAAATCTCTCAGTCCCTGTAGGAAATACCTTTGGTTTGTCTCCATAAAATCATACAGGCACTTCCAGTAAAATGTCTCTAGGCTTTTCTGCCTTGATTCCTATTCCCCACTAAGAAAACAGTGAAGGACAAAGCCGATGTGACTCACCCGTGGTGATGCGACTGCTGGAGCGGGGTGAGGGAGGGTGTGGGAATCGCAGCTCACTGTGTATGGGAAGAGTGGTTGAAGCTGATGGTGTTACACACAATACCAGTCATGCGTGATGTTTTGTTGTCTTTTCGAGGCAGCTTTGGAATGACCTCACATCTGATTGTTAGGGAAGGTCTCCCAGAATGGATCAGGACACGAAAAGGAGTTTTTAACAGTGTGTAACAGCTGAGGTTCGAGTGATTATTTGTGGCAAAGATGGCAATTGTTTTGAGTAGCTGTGCTAAATTTTCACATAAAGTGGAAGATCTTCACCACACAACCTCCTCCTGTCGTCAGCAAGAAGAGCTACTTCTCTGGGGAGGACCCACTTCAGCCGCAGCTGAGCAGGCTTGAACGGTTACCAGAGATGTGAATCTGCCTGCTCTTCTTTCATTTTCCATTTGGGAGCTTCCCAAAATGGTAGGTTTTTCCTCCTGTGTGAATCTCATATCAGCTCACAGCCTTTAAAGCATGAGGCGTGACTCTGAGAGGCAGGGGAGTTGGAGTTTCCTCAGGCCTCCATCGTGCAGTGCCTGTAGGATCCCTCCCTGGGTGGATTCCAGATGCTCTCCCGGCGTACAGGGACTGGCAGTGTTGTCACCATCGGTCCCTGACCTCGTGGTGGGGAGTCCCCCACACCCCAAACCCTGTGACATCATCCTCTAAAAATGTCGATTTTCTCAAGCTTGTGCCTGCAAATGCCAACCACCAGCAAGAGGTGTTTGCAAGAGCTGGGCCTGCCTTTGCTCTGGGGACGTGCACACTGTCAAAAGCTGAAAGCTTTAATTCCTCCAGCTCTGGAGGCCAAGAGTAAGGAATTCCAAATTAAACAGATTAGCTGCAAGCTCTGAACTTCTCCCAGCTGTGCCTATGCCCCAGAGAGCGAGCAATGTAAATAAAAGGTCACATTGCACTTTGAAGTCAGTGTATTTTTGACTATTACACCAGTTCCTTATTTTATAAAATGAGTAATGCAGTGGGAGGCTTAATTCATATCCCAAATACAAGAAAATGCCAAGAAATTCCTATTTCCCATCAGTTGTGGCTTTTGCTTATGTTTATTTTAGAAGTATAGACTGGATAAATTTTTTAATGTGTATCTAGGATAGAAAAAGCTGAGTTAAATAAAAGTGCAGCCACATGTAGAATCAAAGTAAAATTTGAGGCAAATCATCATAAATCAAGAAATATTTTATGTAGAAGTTGTGCTTCAATTTTTTTTGCGGAGTTAAGTAATAACCAAAACAGTGACACAAAGAATATGGCTGTAAAACACAGAGATAAATCTGCCATGTTTTACTTGGATATCACAAGGGCTTAGAAACGTTTATGGCATTTTATATACCATATGTGCTTTATTGCTTAAACTGCAGAGAATTCGTACTTCCCTACGAGAGTATAGCATTTTGTGGCAAAATGCTTGAAGAATTGTCTGGGTGTGTGTACAAGGAGCAGTAACAACTCCTATGGCGTGGTTATGGGACAGCTTCACCACCGCGTGCACAGGATGCAGAGCTTTGCATTCAATTTCTATACGGCCTGTATGCAGCAGATAACCTTGCTCCTGGAAACAAAATTGGTGTGTAGTAGTGTATGGGGTCCATAGTTTTTTCTGGAAGGGTGGAAATAAAATGACCAGGCACTGTCCACGAACAGAGAAGCTCATGTGAAGAGCTCAGCTTATTTTGAAGGGATTATTTAACTCCTTTGTCACACTGTGTGCAGATAAATCCAGGGGTTTTTTTTCAGCTTGGAGCAAGTAATGAGGCTGGTGTTTACCCATTAAAACCCCGCTGAACAAGTGGCACACATAAGGTACGTGCTTGGGTGTTACAAAGAGAGTTTCTTTAGAGGATGTGTAGCTAAACAGTTCTGGAGCCACGATGGCCTCTGGAGCTAGAGAGGCAATAAGGAATGCATTTATAGAATTATGCTTTTCTGTGTGTTGGGAGTGTGAGTACTGTCTGTTAAACACTGCATTTACTTGCTTTACGCTCTGCAGAAGGGAGGTGTTTCCCTGACGTTCCTCACTAGCTGACCCCAGGCTCCTCCAATATTTAAAAGAGGACCTTTGTGTTTGGACAGAAGGGGGTGTGCTTGAGGGTTTTAATCGGTGCCAAATTTTAGGGAAGACCCCTGAGAGTGAGATGTGTGAGGGGTTCAGTGATGCCCTGTGCAGGTTCAGAGCTGCTGCTGTGCAGGAGGTGACAGGAGGCCGTGCTGTCAGCACGGTGGGGACATTGCGGATGACACGTCAGCATCCTCAGCTCGCTGAGGACCCAGGTGTATCTGGATTAAAAGTACCAAAGCCAATACCTTGAGTTACACCTTAGAGTGAGTAGGGAGTTATTATTAGTGTTCAGTGTAGGAAGAGGTAACAATATCCCCCAGCAAGGCACGAAAGTTGAGCCGTACTTTTGCTGCAGATTTGATCGGGGATTTCTGAAGCAACAAAAGACCCAGCGATAGCTACAGCCTGTGAAATCCCTCAATAATAGGATAGGATTTCTCTTCCTTCCATCCTCAAGGTATTAAAATGAAGAAATTAAGCTGCAGCTACTGTTCATTAAATGCTGAGGGACTGCGCTTATCTGATAAATGGGAAGATTGTTTTCAGGCAGAAGAGGATGAATTGAGATTAGTTGCAACTTTTGGGTCACTGGAATTAATGCACCTGGGATTGACTGTTATTTCAGCCAGCTTTTTTTATTGGCAGTTTCAATATTCTAAAAATGGTATTTCCTGCCTCATATCTGAACAAGATACCACACGTGCTTGTAATTTAAATGTTACAGGCCACATAACATGTGTGTGATCAATGGTATCTTGTATAGTTTTCCTTTTACCCAAAGCATGTGGGTTACATTTATGTGGGTCCCGTGGGGGACCTTTGCCTTCTGGAGGCAAAACACATCCATCCTGAAGCCTGAATTTTATTTCAATTTCGAGGAAGAACGTCCTGGTTCATAAGAAGGAATTTGGAGCACTGTTTAGGACTAAATAGAACTTGAAAGCATTACTTTATTGCTTTGTGCAGATGTAAAAGAATCAGAGAACAAGTGATGTAACGCAGCATAAGACTGATTTTATTTTTTTTTTCCAAATACTAAATGAGTGGTGCTATCCTTAACACACAAGAGGGTGCATTTCCTTTTATTAGCATGACATTATCCAATCAGCTTGTAAAAATCCATTTGGGCTTTTTTCCTCCACTCCTAGTAGTCATTTTTGGGGATCAAAAATGTGAACTACAGTAGGGGAACCACTATCTATTTCAGCACTTTTTGCATGTGTGTTTTTTGTTACCATCAGCATCTTTTTTCCTCGTAAGAAACTCCCACACAACTGCGACAGCAATGAAAGATGAAAGCTACAGCCTCTGACAGGTACACTGAGGGTATTGTGACTGCAGAGGAAAGTGGTTTTTTTCCACTTTTTCTACTTTTTCCACTTTTTTCCATCTGGGAAAGTGGTTTTCTTCATTGACACTTACTGACTGAAGTTAAATGTTCGGCAGGTGGAGTTCAAACATCTTTTTGTTTTGTAACGGGAAAACGACCTGCCAAATAATCTGCAACATCGCATTTTAAAAAGGCAATAGTAACAGACGCTGGGGAAAAAAAACCCCAAACATCTGGGAATAATCAAGGACGCTGGCAAACTCCCTTTCTAACAAGAAAGGGAAACAGTCTGCAAATGTGTTCTTTATTGTATACACCCGATTTCTCTTCCATTGGTGCATCTCAGTGTTGTGTGATTTGCCCCTTGAGCATGGCTATGGCCACACTGGGGGGTTGTGGCATCATCCCCAGAGCCCCTCTGCAGGGGAAGGCTTCTCTCTCATCCACAGCGTGGTTTTTTCTCTCTCTGGCCATCTCTTATCTCTTGCAAATGCCAGAGGAGTTTTTAATGGCAGCCTTTGAGGCTGTTTTCTTATGTTCTCTTGTCTACCAGGCTGCCCCAGAGCCCCGGCTGTTCCAGGAAAAAGCCATGCCCCGAGTTAGCATCACATTAGCTGCTCTTAACAAATGAGGCTTTGAAAAAAGGGCCAAAAGCTTTGAAAAAAGGGCTGAAAACTTTGAAACTTCAGCTCTAGAAATAATTAGTGCTGAAAGAGCCGTGGTGGCAACCAGAGGGAGAGGAGGAGAAGGGTGTGATATGGGAGGAAAAAATGATGACCAAGTCAGAGACCAAATAGCTGTGATTTTTCTTTCCATTGCTGCACTTTATGATGAAGTGATTGTGTGGGTGAAGGATACACTGGTAGTTGTGTGTGTCTGAGCTATGATAGTAATTTGTACTTGTTTGCTCCTTTTCTCTCTCTCTTTCTGTAAGTGGTGATTAGAGTGCTTACAAAATAACTAGCATAGTGCAAATATTTTTCTGAACAAAAAGGTCGAGAGTTCAAAAACTAATGAAGGACCAGAGTCCTCCTCTGTTGAGAGCTCTCAGTTGCTCAGCCTCAGAGTATGCAGACTGTGCCATGGTTTATGGCACTTTCTTACCAGCTACAAACTGCCCCAGAAATAGTGGAGAAATGGTAAAAATAAAGACTTGTAGCACAAGATTTCACTTGGCTGAACTGTGGCATGTCTAGAAGTGAACTGTTCCCTGAATGTTGCAGATAAAGAATGGCTTTTATAGTTACGTGATTCTGTAGCACTGTGCAATTAAACAGCCTGACTGAGGCTGTCTGTGCACGAAGGGCAATAGCTCTGTCATCATCAGCTGACATTAATTAACGGAGTAATGTACATGCAGGTGGTTTTTGTCTATATGAACTCCGCCTTCCCTGTGCTTTCAGGCAAATGTGAATATGTTCTGACAGAACAAGAGTAACTTTCTATCAAATGAGCGATGTTTATATGTGCCCTGTGGTGTTTCATTGTACTTGATTCCTCCTCAGGCATTGGCAATGTTTTGCTTGCTCCCTCATCAGGCAGGAGCAGTGCGGAGGAAGAACTTTGGGGACAACATGCCCTGCATAGGGATGCGATGAGCATTTAAATTTCAGCGCACAATTTAGAACTATGAAGGCAAGATTAATGATTTACTGGTTGCAGTCCTGCTCTGAGGACATCCAGCTGAGCCCTTTACCAAAGACACTTTGTTTGATGAAGTGTAGTTTATTAATTGGTTTAAAGACCTGTCCTTTTTCCAGGCCACCAGCCAGTTCAGTGCTTGGCAGATGTGAGCGTTGTTACTTGGCCTTGACTTGTGTTTCATCAGCGTTTTTTCTGCGGTGGAGGCTTGCAGTCTACTTTTCAGCAGGAATGTACCACTCATCCTTAGGGCTAATTTCTTGTTTATAAGGTTAATGTCTTTCCAGTGCTTCCTTATGACATGTCCAGTCTCCAACAGCATAAGCCTGGGTTGAAGCAACTGATGTAAAGAGATTCCTGCCCAGGTCTGGCAGACATCCAGGTTTTCGCCCTGATGGCAGCAGCATGTGTACCTTTGCAATCAGCACTGAGTTGGTACAGCTTTTCATCAAAAAAATAATCCCCTCTCTACCTCTTGATTCTGTTTTTGGAAACAGCTACACCATTCTTAGTAAAATGCTATTTTGTTTGATGGGAGAAGGAGGCGAAACCATGTGGAGCAGATGCCCAGTATGGAAAATCTCTGTCCATATTCCAAATGATGCACAAGCTGTATAGTATTATGTTGCATAGTATTATGTTGTATAGTATGAAGCTGAAAGTATTATTCAGGCAGTCATGTACTGCTGTGGGGCATTCTGCTCTCTCTGATTGAGAGGCTCTGTACATCAGATGATCTGAACAGCTCGTAGAGCTTAGAACTCCCTTCAATCCCCAGCCTGGGAGAGCAGCGGGGATTCACGGGCAGTTTATCTGTTTCTACACAGCTATCTCAGATTATACATGTAAAGCAAAGTACACTGGATTTGTGAACTGCTTGCAAATTTGAGCTTTGTGTGATTTGAGTTTGATTTGAATTATGTTTGTTTTTTCTTCATAGATGGCTAGTGGGTGATGTGTTGTGCAAGTGCCTCAAGTTTCTCCTACAAGATGTGTTCCCCAAATCCAGCAAATTGGGTCACCTTTGATGATGAGCCTCTCTTCCAGTCGCCTCAGAAACTGGTTGACAATCAAAGTAGTTGCAAACCAAATGGCCTTAAACTCAACCTGTCCAGTGTTCATGAGTCTTCAAGTAGGTCATCCTCTACAGGCAGCACTCCGCTCTCATCTCCTGTAGTGGATTTCTACCTAAGTCCTGGACCCCCCAGCAACTCTCCGCTTACTACACCTACCAGAGACTACCCGGGAAACCCATGCATTCCAAAGTCTGGGATTCACATGCTTTATCCCATCCCTGAATGGCCATCAAATGTTAACCCTCCCCCATCCCCTGGGATTTGCTCATCCCTAGCCTTGCAGAAACCGAGCAGCCTTCCTTTGAACCCCTCACCTAATGACCATCCAGTTAAGACTTTGGTCTCCAAATCAGCAGATGAAGGAAGCCCTAACCCACCAGGAAGCTGCGAGGAGTTGCCTCCAGGACACTTCCCATACTTCCACAGCGACTGTGCTTTTTCCAGTCCTTTTTGGAAGGAAGGATGCTCCCTTAGCATGTCGCCAGCTAATGTTAGCATGCACAGGAAGGACAAAGTGCTTGACCGGAGCGGGTGTCATCCTAGAGACAAAGAAACTTGTCATGATCAGAAAAGCCTTAACCAGGGCTCCTTCAGTTACATCTGTGAGAGGCTTGAACACCTGCAAGCTGACGGCTGTGAGGCCATGGAAAAGCCACCCAACTCCAGCAGCCATGCGTGGCACAAGCTCTCCCCCACCATCCCACGCAGCCTTTTCAGGAGCCGGAAAGCAGATGGGTGGCCGTTCATGCTGAGGATTCCTGAAAAGAAGAACATGATGTCATCTCGGCAGTGGGGCCCTATTTACCTGAGCGTCCTGGCTGGAGGGGTGTTGCAGATGTATTACGAAAAGGGCCTGGAGAAACCTTTCAAGGAATTCCAGCTGCAGCCGCAGTGCAAGCTGTCCGAACCCAAACTGGAGAGCTACAATGTCTCAGGAAAAATCCACACTGTGAAGATCGAGTGCGTGTCTTACACGGAGAAGAGGAGGTACCATCCCAAAGCAGAGGTGATCCATGAGCCGGAGGCGGAGCAGATGTTAAAGCTGGGCACCACAGATTATAACGACTTCACCGATTTCCTCGTGACGGTCGAGGAGGAGCTCATGAAACTTCCTACTGTTTCCAGACAGAAGAGGAATTATGAAGAGCAGGAAATGACTCTGGAAATAGTGGACAACTTTTGGGGGAAAGTCACTAAGGCAGAAGGAAAACTCGTAGAAAGTGCGGTCATCACACACATTTACTGCCTGTGTTTTGTGAATGGAGGTGCTGAGTGTTTTCTAACCCTGAACGACCTGGAGCTCCAGAAGAGGGACGAGCGTTACTTTGAGAAGGAGCAGGAGAGGAAGTGGATTGATATTCTCGACTGCCATTTCCATAACTGTGTCAAAGCACAGGAATTTGAGCAATCACGGATTATTAAGTTTACACCCCTGGATGCCTGCAGGCTGGAACTGATGCGTTTCAGGACACGCTACAACGGGCAAGAGCTTCCCTTTTCAGTGAAGGCTGCAGTGGTGGTTCAGGGGGCATACATTGAACTTCAGGCTTTCATAAACATGTCTTCAGCTGCTCAGATCCCGACACGTTTACCCTCTGTGAAATACTGTGAAAATGTTATGATACGCTTTCCTGTTCCCACACAGTGGATCAAAGCACTTTGGACCATGAACCTCCAAAGGCAGAAGTCCCTAAAAGCTAAAATGAATAGGAGAGCATGCCTTGGGGCTTTGCATGAGGTTGAATCTGATCCTGTAATCCAAGTCTCGGTTGGAACAGCAAAATACGAGAGTGCCTACAGGGCTGTGGTGTGGAAGATTGACAGGCTTCCAGATAAAAATTCAAGTAAATAATCTGTGCTATAAAGTGATGGGCTTGGGTGTGTGTCTTCACTGGGTTTGTGCTTGTGTACCTCCATCAGCTGTCATGGTTTGGGGTTTTACTGTGGGGTGCTGTTGGTAGAAGCTGGAGTAATCTCTTAGGAAAAAGAGAATACAGACTTATCAATTTTTTTAAGTCATGTTTTTCTAATTTATTTGATGGTGGTAGATGTAAATGTCAGTCATTTCAAGTGTGCAGTATCACAGAAGTGGAGCTGATCAGTCTGAGTAAACCTCAAGTCTGTAGTACTAAGGCTGAGGGAAGGGTTTATGCTTCCTGTGTACCAGCTGGGCAATGGGTGGGATGGGAAGCAGAAGTTGGTTGGTAAAATGATTTGTTCGCCCAGTATCACACAGCTAATAGGAAAGGTGGTATTGTCACTGCTGGGTCTTGGCTTTCTAGCATCATTTAAGAAATGGTAGATGTGATACAGAACTAGAAGGTGCTGTGGTTAAATTTCCTGCAGGAAGGCAACCGTGCTTTTGCAAAGGCTGATTTCTATTACTTATTCATGGGTTTGTGCATTGAGATTGTACATTCATGGCAATAACTGCACTGGCAAAAAATGCCTCCCACTTTACTCCCATTTCTTTCTGGTGGTGGTACCTCACTGAAAACTTGTAGCAGTAAAAGCAGCTACGTTTTTAATTGCACACATGGAAGTAGTTAATTTACCTTAATTTAAAGGAGAAAATATGACTTTTTGAAGAAGAAAAATATAAATATTTGGGTATAAAATTCCAAGTTTTAGTCATATTACCAGTACCTTTCTAAAGACATAGTACTTTCCTAAAGGCATAAAAATTCTTCAGGAATACAGTATCCCGCTTCAAGTTCTCTAGAGTGAAGGCATTTGATCCTTTGCTTGATCCTTTGCTCGATCCTTTGCATTATGTGTACCTGAGGCTTTGGGGATCCGTGTAGGACAAGGGCACCTTTTAAAGTATTTAATGTAAAATATCTGTAAAATCTGTACTTTTAAAAAAGGGGTAAGTGTGTGTTACTAACATACGGATTGTCCTAGTCTTGTATTATCCCGTCTGGGCTAACTGCCTCTTTAAAATGTCCAGAAAAGATTTTATCCTCTTAAGTCCTGGTTTCAGGTATTCTACTACTAAGCCAGGACTAATGGTGGGGGAAGAGCAATGACAGAGAGAAGGAAGATCAGGGCATGGGCTGGAGAGACTGGAAAATGGACAGGGAGGGCAGAGGAGTTGATGGAGAGATGTAGGACAACTAGAAGGCACAAGAAGATTCTTCAGCTCTTAAAAATCCCTGTCATGGGATCCAAGATTCAGAGATTTGCACCACGTTGCTGTGACCCATGTGTTTGCCCAAGGCTTACAGGACTGTTTGGGTAGCTTTTAGTATTCTTTGCTGTTTAATGTAGGTTTGCTTCTGTAAAATCAAGTCAGCAGTTTAGGCAGTTTTAAAGAAGATTATAAGTCTTCCAAATTCCCTGCAGTTCTTTCACCTGAAGATTTGATGTGCACAATTAACTTCAGATTTAAGTTATTTGAAATGAAGAACTGGGTTTTTTTTTGAGGCATTCCTCAGCTTTGCATTATTTTCTACCAGTAGCTTAAACTTTTGACATTTGAATAATTCCTCTAGCTGAGATCTGCAGAATCATTTGTCTCTGTGAAATGTTCATGTGTTTGAAAAAACATTTTGGTAGTAACATTGCCCAGTCAAATTTTAAACCTCTTTATCAAGTGCTCTGTACACAGTTAAGAGTTTAAAAATAGAGTTGTCCCAAGGCGTGCCAAAAGTCTGGAGACAGTCAAACTAATAGAAATATGTAAACTTTCATAATGTGTTTACCGCAGGCGGAAAAATATGCTGAGGATTTTGCTTTCAAAAAGCCTTTGTCCAAGGCTTCTTAAGAAAAAAAAATAAAAAAGGAAAGGAGAAGGAAAGGTTGCCTACAGTTATATTGTGGCTCCATTTATAGACATTGAAATATGTTAATATCCACTGGATTCTACTCAAGTGTTTTCTTGGAAAAGTGCTGGCCAAGTGAAGTCAGCAGGAGCTGCAGGAAACACCAGACTTTTAAAAGCTGCCTATGCCTACTCAGATACACAGATGTTGAGTTTGGAGTCAGAATTTCAGCATTATTTTTTAAAAAAGCAAAAAAAAAAGCAAAAAAAAATAGGCTTTGAAGGGCTGATCCAGTGAAATTTCTGCAAATTGAGTCTATGTTTGTGAAATTTGGGCTTTGTGTAAGGAAATGCAGAGCATGTTATGATTTTAGCACAGTACTGGGGCCAGACTTTGCAGTGGAGAAGCTGTGTCAGCTGCTTCCCAGGGAGGTCCCAGGGAGCAGGGGAGAGACTGAACTGCAAAGCGCTGTGCTTTAATCACTTGCTGTGTAAATTTGAGCCCTGTGGTGTTTCCTGCTAGGACACCTCCATCCTTGAAGCCGTTGTGTAAAGCAACAGTCCTTCAGCTGATTATTTATTCTTTCATTGTGCATCATGGAGCCACACTGAGGAAGCAGGGACTAAACAACACAGCAAATTGGAGCTTGAGGAGGTTGTGGCTGCTGGCAGCCTTGTTAGTGCCTTTAGCATCTGTGCATGGACTCTGCGGTGGGAGGTGATGTGGTTCCCAGGAACCACCACGTGCTGCTTTTCTTATTTTCTAAACTGCCCGGGTGGAAACTCAAAGCCATGGCTTGGTCAGGTGGGCTCCATCTCTGCCCAGCCACCTCATTCTGGCACTGGCACCACTGTGAACTGCTGCTTGGTGGTGGTTTTGTCCCATTCCTCTATTTCCTGTGCACTTCTCCTAGCAGGCTGGATAACTGTACCCATTTAGACACAGCTGCAGGAGTTCTTAACTTCTAACAACCCTAATGCAAATAAATCTGTTCTCAGCAATTGTTTATGTTTTCATGTTCAAAATAAGAGTTTTAGAACTGGACCTATTTTGGCAAAAATAGAATTATTACATAACTAAGATAACCTGTACATTATTTTGGCTTTAATTGCTTTGCTTCATGAGCCTTTCTCAGATCAAGGTTGCTTGAACGCTACTTACACAGGTGAAAAACGGCTAAACAGTGTTAATGAGTGCAAAGTTAGATTATTAATTGCTTTTGAAATGCTATATGATTGCTAAATGATATTTGGAATCTATTTTCATGGTTTTACTGATCTTCTGTTTGTTTTGGCTTTTTTGTTGGTATTCCTTGGAGAAAGAGAGCAAGAATTTGGAATGCTTTTAGGAAATGAACCAGATTTTCAGATTAGTGCAGACTAAAATCTCTCAGTTCACAGAAGTCTTAACAAGTTGCATAGACACCTAAACAGCGGGGTTTCTGTCTCATAAGTTAGATAGTAAAAGCTCAGTGATCTCCCCAAATTTTTCTGGTGCCTTTCAGGAGTGGTTTGATTTCATCAGTCCAAGTGGTCATGTCTCCATGGTGTCTGATGGGCCACATTTTGGATAGCTGGGCTTGGATATGTCATTTTGAATATGTCAGGGCTCTGAATATGTCACCTTAGCACACTGTGCCAGCTCCAACCCACCTGTCTTTCCACAGCACCACCTTTTCTCTCCTTCTGGCCAACACCTGGCTTTTTCAGCATTACAGTTTCTTTTGCAAAAGGATCTTTACATGCAGCCCGTCTCTCTTTCTCTAACTCCAGTGTAACACAAGGCCTGGGAAGCAGTGCTTTCATAGAGCAGAGATGACAAGAACTGCTCAGTTTTAGGTGAAACCTAAGGTGATGCTCACAGTCTTCCAAAATGCTGGTCAGTCACTTTGTCGTCTGACAGCCAAAGGGAAGAAGTTGCTCTACTCTCCTAGCAGAGCCTAGCAGCGTCAGAAGAACTTCTTCGCAAGTGAAGGGGTGAGTACCTCCCCTTGACATTGGTGTTGGTACAAGAGACAGATGGGCTAGGGGGATCTCTGTGTTTTAGGAACAGGCAAAAAGGTCCAGCGGAGGCTGCTCCAGAGGACCCAAGGCAGTAGCCTTATCCAAATCCCAAACCTGTTATCTCTGCCTTTGCAGGTTACAGCCTAAGGAAAAGGAAGCACCCCAGAATTCACTACATCCCAACACCAAGACGACCTCATGGCTGTAGGTCAGCTGGAATATGAACCCAGAGGTTTCTTTAAGGGCTGGATGGTCCTGAATCACAACTATGCCATGTCTAGCAGGGAAACCTTCAGCAACAGACCAAGATGTATGGCCCATTTATGCCTGGACTCAAGTGGACATCTATTATCCAACATTTACCATCCGATATCTGCCCAGGAAAATTCCAAACAGTGATTATTTCTGGATTCCATTTCTCAGAAGACAAAATAATTTGTCAGACAATTCCCATTGCTACTTGTTTCTTCATAGGCCTCCCCTCCAAAAAAAAAAAAACCCAGGAAGATGCTGAATTTGATCTCCAAAAGCCCTTAGATCTATGCCAGTTGCCTTCTACCACAAATGAACTACAAGCAACAAACCCTTTTTCCTCAGATCCTTGATTAACCACAGCCCCAGAGGCAGAGAGTGCCACTTCCCTGGCCAAGACATGCCATGCCATCTTGGTGCTGCAATTCCTGCTATCCTCCCCAGGATGCTTCACTTGTGGCTGGCACTGTGCAGCCCAACGCAGCAAACAGCACAAAGAGCAGGTCCAAGTAAGTGTGTTGCCAAGCTGCATCCTGGCACCACCACGGGAGAGGGGAGCAGGTCCTGGGAGCCAAAAGGAGCGCAGTTCAGATGGGATGACCTCTTGCAGTTTGGCTCTGGAAGAGGATATTGCTTGTGGTGTCCTGTTGCTGGGAGATGGAGGATTCAAGGATAGAGAGGCCCACATCAACAGAGGCTCATTCCACCACGTCCAGGCAGTCTGGAAGAGGGGCTGTGGACCAAGAGAGTGTTAGTGCAGGAGAAATGGGCTTGGACACATCAAGAGGTGACCAGCAGCAGATCACGGACAAGGCTCACATCACAGAGATGCAGAGATCTGCCTGTCCCTGGGTACATGAATGATGGAACACCATCTCCTCCTCACACTTGTTCCATGCTTCAGCTTCATTCTCAAGACGTTGGCAGGTGGCTGTAATCCTTATTTCTGGCTTTGTTCCCTCCTCTATTTCCATAATAAAATCCCTGATGTTACAGTTTTACTTGTCTCTGTGTTTTGTGTTATTGCCCTGAGACTTCAGCCACGTGCTGCACGCCCCTGGCATGGCACTCCTTGCAAACTGGGGATCTTTGTGCTCCAGTGCCTTGCAGGACCGTCTCCTGAGGTGTGCCCAGAGGTGTATGTAATATTACAGGGAAAACCTGCAGCATAGACAGGCACCCAGCCCAAGGCTCCTAGGAGCAATGAGATGCAGCTTTTAAATTTATTTTTGCCTTACAAAATGCCTGTGAGCCTATGGATGTGGAATATTACCATGATTTTTCCCATGGGATAGATAAAGCTCAGTTTATGTTAACTCCATCTTCAGTATTTCCTTCATTCTGATACGAAATTGATTCCTGTCACTGGAGGAAGCCAGTGCATAAAGAATGGGATGCTTTTTCCTGAACTTCAAGATTCCATTCAGTGTAATGGATGAAAACCAAATATACACTGCCAGGCTCGCCTTTGACAAAATACAGGCAATCCTTTCTCTGCTTTTTTTCTTTTTTTTCCCCTGCCTGCAGCCAAAGCATAGTTAGTTGTCTGTGCTGATGATTAAAATCCTGGAGCGAAGGAGAAATGCAGAATTGCTACGTTTTGCCCTGAAGAATTTGGAGAGGATTCTTTTCATTATATTAAATTGTATTATCCTGCTTTCACACACATAGTAAGTCTTCTGACTCCAGTTGCTTTGGGAAGTAGGCTTTCACCTTGGGGTTCCTGTGTGCCAGGAGAAGTGCTTGCCCTTATCATTGCCACGTGTAAGAAACACTAAAGCAAGTGATCCTTTGGATCATCCCTAGGATGATTAAAATAATTCAGAATATGCTGCACAAACCCTTCATGACTCTGCTTTATAACATCACAGTTATTTTAGCAATACTTTTTTTCTTTTTTTTTGGCAGAAATGGGGTATGTTCTTTTCCAAGCTAGATAGGGACTCCAGGTAGCCCTTATCCTGGCGGGTGGAATGTATCTTGTTTGAGCAGCACTCTGAGCTGCACCTTTATCTTCCTGCTGTGGACATGCTGTAATAAATGATGGTACACAAGATAGCTGTAGTACTTGAAATAAGCACTGCAGGAAAACTTCTACAGCAGAGAGCTCTGGAAAGGGGGTTATTGGACACAGGGCAGCATCTCTGCCTTGGCTACACTAGGACCTTCCAGCTTTTATTTTTCTGTGAGAGTAAGAAATGCATTTTTAAGGGAAAACTGAGATTCTGTCAAATAATCTGAATTAGGGCAACAAAGCCCTCAGTTTGTAATATTCTTCTCGCAATGAGAAGCTAAAAGGATCTGGTAAATCTTGTGTAAATTAATTTGTAAAATTACAATGACTGTAAAAAGTGTGCTGAAGCAGACAAAAATGAACAAGGGGCCACCTTATGGCCAAGCAGCAAAAGATTATAGATAGAATAATCTTGTATCATAACAACAGCTCTGTGTTTATAAAAGATAAAGCTGTGCTCTCTCGCTAGGAGATGAATCTTAACAGCATAAACAAAGAAAAGATAATTCACTAATGGTGTGGTGGTTTTCTTTTTCTTTTCCAAGGTTTGGATCATCCACACAGCCTGTCTTACAAATTGGAACTGGGATCAGACCAGGAGATACCATCTGACTGGTATCCATTTGCTACTGTCCAGTTTGTTGTTCATGATACCTGTGCTTCAGGAACAGAAGTGAAGTCCCTGGGCATAGAGAGCGATCTGCAGCCCCAGAAGCACGTGGTTCAGAAAGCTTTTTACAATTGCCAGGTATTCCCAGGGCTATGCTTTCCATGTTTTCATCCTCTTCTTGCTCCCTGCTCCCCCATACAGTACTTGGAAAGCAAATGTGCTTTGTATTCTAAACATATCTTGCACATACTTTTGATAATGACTTTGAGCAAAAGAATCATTAAATAATAATTCTTTGTCTGATCAAAGATGAGGCTGAAAAACAGAACTGTGAATGCAGCTTTGTTTTTCCTCAGTTGAGCTATTTTTGGGAGTAGTGGTTTTGAAATCTGTTGGGTCTGGAAATATTTTGATTTTGCGTCAAAGCTTTTTTCATGCTATTGCTGCAGTTCACACTTTCAGTGTCCAATTATTTGCTAATTCTACCTGCTGCTTTTTGTTTCCTACCTACAGGTTGAAATTGAAAAGAAGTGGATTAGGCTTGATGGAGAAGACCCAGATAAGGCTGGCAACTGCCTAATGCAATGAAAAAGGACAGGAGGCACCGTCACAGGATATTAGTAGGAATCAATTTACATAGGAAATTCTATTGTTAGAAGAAGCGCAGTGACCTAGTTTAGGGTAAACATGGTCACTGAATTTTTTTTTTTAGCGCTTATAGGTTTGAGTCTGCAAATCAGTATTCATTTGAGTGGCCTGTGTTCGAGTACATTTCCTGTCATGGGAGTCCTGGTATGAGTAAGATCTCCTTGTCAGAGCGGCAGGATGTGAGCACTTCATTGACTGATTCTAATATATTATTTTCCTGTTGTGTATCTATGACTTGGGAATGATCTCACACTCTGTACTGAAACCTAATGGCACTACTCAAAGGGTTCATGTCACTTGGACTTATAATATTTAGCAATAAAAACTTCCAAAGTGCTTATGTGCAGACCTGTGTAAGGTCCAGCAGGACCAATTACATTTTTAGTGCTGTTTGAAAACTAAAGTCCCTCATGTTTTGGCTCCCCTTGATGTACATGTACAGAACAAGTTCAAATAATATTCTCAACAAGAGCCTTAATTAAGGAGTTGGAAACTGGGTGATTTCACTGCAAAAAAGGGTCCTCTGCAATAATACTCTTTAATTTTTCTGCAGCTGCAACTTTCCCTCTCAGCACTTTATAGGTTCACTCAAAGTAATCTCTTGGGCAAAAAACCCATGTGGCAGATGTGACTGAAGTTTCTGTGGCAGCATTAGACAGTTCCTTTTCACTACTGTAGCAAGTGAGATAAGGGGTGGATTCTCAGCGAACATAAATCAGTCCAGGCCCATTTCATCTGATGAGGCTTTGAGAATTTACACCAGAGGAGGTTTTCCCCCACAAGCTGGAGAAAAGATGGGTTGCTGCTGTTCCCTCGGTGTCTCCTTTAGGATGCAATTTCCAGATGTTGGTATGGAAACTGCAGGAGGCTGTGGCTTTGAGTAACTTTTCAGACATGCATGGAAAGGGAGATGTTTTCATGCTACTGGTTCTAAAGGCGTTTTCCACGGGAGAATAATGCAGGAATGGACCGTCACAAGAGACATGAAGCTGTGATGCTTCATCAGCCAGCCTGAGCTACTAATCACTAATGTCGATGTGTTAACTGTGTTTTCAACAAACAATTGACCTTTAGGGAAAGGTTCTAATACTTCCCTTCAGCCATTATTCCCTTTGTAATTTTCTGCGGGCTGTAATTCCAGGTCTGAAAAAATATGATAAATTAAAAAAATGCTCATGATACCTTTTTTTTTTTTTTTTTGGCTGCAGTTTTCCTAAAATTACCCTTACTTCAAACTAAAATTAGTGGAGAACAGAAATACAGTAATGCACTGCCTCACTTTATATTTTGTAGAGCTTGTAACTGTTTATATGAACACCGTGTAAAAATACAGATAAATGTTATTCCCCAAAAGTAGAAATATGCGGGGTATACACAGAGAAAATTACCAGTCTGAGGAAACAGAAGACCATAATATGAACCTAGTTCATCACAATAAACCTTTCCCCCCATCCAGAAGCTGAGAATGAAATGGGTAATAGATTCTACAGTAAGTCCTGAGGGCAGGTTTTTTATGGGTATTGCATTGCCAAAGCCCCAAACAGACTATTATGGTATTTGGGCTTCTCTATATATCCCTTTTTATTAGCAGATTATATTGTTATAAATCTAAGCAAGCGTTGGACTATAGTAGTGATCCAAATATGTCTCAGCTGTTGCATCCTCCGTCTGTGTTTTGACTTGAGAAGCCATTAGCACCTTCAAGTCGTGTTTGGTGTGTTTTATTAATATTTAATTTTGGTTTATATTCTGCTCAGCTGAACCAAGGGGCACAGTGCGCACCAGGGCAAAGCGTTTATACTTGGCAACATGGCAAGCTCTGCAGTTTGCTGAAGCCCATGGTTGTACTACAGCTACGATATTTATTAACCTCTTTGCTCAGTGAGGTAGAGGAAGCAAAATATGCATTGCAATTACCTGCAGTTAACTTTGTCTGAGGCTGACTTGTTTTGATTGGCATTAATACAGCTAATTCAGTAAATCTATTAACAGTGGTTGCTCTCCAAAGCCCGTCTCGCCCAGCTGGCCCCTATTTTTCCGTTTTTAAGAAGGAGGAACTTGAGTATCTCCATTCCATCTTTCTTTCACCTTAGGATCTCCATTCACAGCACTCACCTCCTGGGCATTGGGTACCTGGTGGTGTTACAGGTCCTGCAGAAGCAGTGGCTGCTTTTCTGCTCTCAGGTGTCTGCTGTGTCTTACGATGTGTTTAAGGAGCCTGCGTAGTGTTGACCCTTCCAGATCCAAGCTATTGTTTGCAGTGAGTGGCTTAAATAATGAATGACCACCTTACAAGTCACCATTCCTGCTAGAGAGTTGTATTAAGGTGTTATAGTGCAAATGATCATTCAGACTTACTGAACTCAATAACATAAAAAGGGCAAGCTACAGCTTTATCTATGTTGCAAACCCCTGGGTTTTCATCCGAGCCTTGCAAGACTCACGATTAATTAGAACTGGATCAGGATAATAGGGAATTAATTCCATAGAAATGTTGCTACACTGAAAGAAAGTTACTCTGTTTAAGACATGGCTTTCTGTTTAAACTTGACAATTAGCGCAGCCTAAGGTTGAATTGCCCTGTTCAGTCTCACACTGATGTTTATATGCCTTGATGTCAGAATATTTAAAAATAGGCTGCAGTCTAATGAAAGAAAATTTGGGTTGTCTGATTTTTTTCCTCCCATCAAATTCTAACTTCCTGTTCTATTGCAACATGCCAAACCAGAAATAACCAGGCTTCTCCTTTCTTCTGCGTTGTCTTGAGCATAACTTACTGAACAAATATTCTTAACTTTAAGGTTCATAGCTAACATTTTCCATGAATGTTACAGCAGCTGATAGTGAGTAAACATATGGGCTCTGAATTCTTTAGAAATCTGGGCTACAAGTAGTCTAATTGTAGTTTTGGGGAGGGGGATGGAGATGAGGAACAGTTGCTGTAAGCTGCTGTGATGCTCAGAGTCCAGCTAGCAGAAGGACTGGAGCTTTAAATAACCCATGAGGTATTGGCATCATGTGAGGAAGCAGGTTTCGCATGTGTCTGATCTCTGCTTCCCGCAGCGAGCGCCTGCAGTCACGGAAATGCTCCCAGCCGTCTGGGTCACTTAAGATGCTGACATTTCGCTAACATTTACTTCAGGGCGCTATTTAGATGTTATCTGTGTTTCCTTCACAAAGGATCAGCAGGGTTTGGGATATTTTATGTTTAAAACAGAAATCAGTGAGAACAACTATTTTTATAGTGTGTTTTTTGCCTTACTTACAAAGTGTTGTATTTGCTGAAACCAACAATCTTTACCTTTGCATTCATCTTTCTCATACTAATTGTATTACTCCAGTTAAATGGTACTTGATGTAATTTTGGATTCAAACACCCATTGAAGTCAATGGAAGTCTTTTAACTGACAAAATGGAATCTGCATCAAAGTCTCTAAGAATAAAGGAGAGGCAAAAAAAAGAAGAAGAAAGGAATGGTGGTAATGGTCTGTAGATGATTTTTTATGTTAGTAAGTAAGAAACCTGCAATGCCTGCTTATTCCAACCAAAAGAGAGCACAAAGGATAGGAAAAGAGGTGTTACTGGATATCACAGCTGAAGCTTTGCAGTGATTGGGAACAATGGTTCTGTTGGCCCTGGGTAGAAACTCTCAAGAAATGAGGATGATGATGCACTCCATTGAACGTGATACCAAGCCATTGTCATCCTTATGCTCCTTGCTTTGTTTCCCTCCAGATTCTGTATTAATTGTCCAAAAGTATTTTACATCTGAGCACATGTTTTCACACGCTACTTTTGGTTGTGTTTATTTTACCTGGCAGACTTCTTAGCTGCGGTATTGGTGTCCATACTTCTATTTTGCATTTATTTGTCTTTTTGTTACTTAACACAGTAACTAACTGCTGCTGTTAGTAGTTCTTAGCAATAATTTTGATAATTCTGAAGCAGTGCTGTTACTCCTAAAGGAAACTATAATTTTATTTGGGTCTTTTGTCAGTATAAGTACAAACAGATCATGCTGATAATCTTGCAATAACATTTTGTAGATTGCATATTGATTAAAAAAATAAAGTTGGATTTCAAACTAGCAGTTTCTTGTCCCCTCACTAGAAATTTATCAAGCTAGTCTTGAATTTACTATAATTAACAGGTTGATCTTGATCATCAGGTATTGCAGCTCATTAGAAAGAACAGTTCTAGTCTGTGAGAGGGGAATATGACTCCTCATATTAGATAAAGCTGGTTGCAGAAAGCTCAGTGATGCACTATATTACATTTACCCTAGAATGGTTTGAGGTGGAAGGGACCCTGAAGATTATCCAGTTCCAATCCTCCTGCCATGCGTAGGGACAATTTTCACTAGACCAGGTTGTGCAAAGTCCCAGCCAAACATGAACACTTCCAGGTTTGGGGCATCCACGGCTTCTCTGGGCAACCTGTGCCAATGCCTCGCCACCCTCACAGTAAATAATTTCTTCCTAACATCTAATCCAAACCTGCCCTCTTTCAATTTAAAGCCATCCTCTCTTGTCCTATCACTAATTGCTCTCATAACAGGTTTTTGTAGCCCCCTTCAAGTACTGGAAGGTGCTCTAAGGTCTCCCTGGAGCTTTTCTCTTCTCCAGGCTGAACAGCCCCCACTCCCCCTGTCTGTCTTTACAAGAGAGATGCTCCAGCCCTCTGGGCATCTCTGTGGCCACACTCTGAACTCCCTCCAGCAGCTCCGTGTCCATCTTGTGCTGTGGGCCCCAGAGCTGGATGCAGCACTCTGGGTGGGGTCTCACAATGATTTATGGCAGACCCTTTTCTGCCTTATTTTTACAGCAGTACTAACCCAAAGAATGCCATGGTTTTTCATACTGAGTGCTCCTTCTGGCCTCTCTGGGATATTTGAATATAATGTAGCGACAACTATTTAAGACTTTCACAAATTTCAAAGCCTGTTCTGTTACTAGGGAAACAGTGAGACCTCTGTGGGGAAACATGGGAATGAGGCAAGAGGTTTATGAGGCAGCATTCAAAGAATGGGCTTAAAGAATAAAATAACCATGCCACTTGTCCTATGCTGCGGTGTCTGTAGCAAAGCAATCAGCTATTCTGGGAAACACTGGGAAACAGAGTTAACATCCATTTTCACTTCAGTGGTGTGCTATCCTTCAGTGAGCACCTGCAAATAGAAAGCAGGTATCTAGCAACAGTATAGTTCCATTTCAGAGCTTAAACATCGTGCAATGTTTAAAAGTATCACTGAACAATATGATTCAGGGACATGAAAAAGTGAGATGGCAAATTGCTAGAATATAAGTAAAAACATGAAAACATTTATTTTGGAACAGCTTCCTAGTATTTGCAATGCCTTGTATGTGCTATTTTATAGCACTGTTCTTTCCTTAGCAAAAACAACATGTAATTTTTTACAGTAACAAGCATAACATGTTGTAAGTGGTGCTCATACTCCCTGCTGAAGCCTTACTAATAAAAATAAAAGCACTGGCTCAAAATTCTGCTTTGCCATCCCAGCCTGCAGTGTAATTAAGTATTTCAGGTTGTGGGTGGGTACAGTCTAGTATTACTTTGCGTTGTGATGGCCTTTTTGGTTTACTTGAGAATAACTTTCATTTCCATTCCCAACAATAAATGTCCTAGAAGAAAAAGTAAGAAGTAGGAGTGCGCTGGGAGTAGAAGAGATGTGTGAGGAGAGGTAAGAGAGAGGAAGCAGGGAGTGAGCAGCGAGCTGGCAGGAGAGGGCAGCAGGCGGAGCGTGTTTGCACGGAGAGTTCTCTCCAAGCAGAACTGATGCCTCTCCAAGTCAAGTTGAAAAGTTTACCTCGGAAAGGGACTGAAACAGAAAAGTGGTGGGGAACCCATGCAGAGAAATGCCTTCAAGGGAAGGTATCGAGAACAAAGTTGGGAGTAGCTGCAGGGGGCTGGGTGGGGAAATGAAGTGAATGAGATCCTGTGGTGGGGAGGAGGAGCTGAAGCAGCTGGAGAAGGAGCAGGGGGAGCACGGGCAGAGCCACTGCAGGCACAGCAGGCGGCTGTGAGACTGATGGGGGGGCACAGCGAAGGTTCCCCACCCGAGCAGGGCAGTGCCAGGCCGTGCAGCAGTTTTCTGGTTTCATACTCTACATCCTGCCATTGTGCACCAAGCAGAACTTGCTGGGCCTCGAGCATCCCTGCTTCACATCTGCACTGCTCTCGGCAATGGTGACCTGTCCTCAGGACAATCTTGCTTACGCCATGGAAATGACAAGGTCATGCTGTAAGGAATGCAATGAAAATATCAAACAAAACCCAGCAGTGAAACAGGGAGGATTTAGAGCAAGAATTTAGGCATTAGCGTGGTGATATCCAGAGGTCAGCTACCACTGTAACCTTCTGGGACTGCCATCTAGGAAAGGACCTTCATCTGTCATCTGTAGCATGCAGCAAATGTCTAAATGCAAGTAATGACACCGAGATTTAGATGACAGTTCATCTGAAATGGAAGGAGAAATCCACTGCCTAGGGAGAAAAGAGGAAAGGCTGTTTTAGCCCCCTTCATGTAAATCCATTACTTTTCTGCTAATTGTGTGATTACGTCTAAAGGGGAGTACAGAAGATCTGCTGAGGGTAGGTCTACACAAAAGTGGAGCTGGGGGTAAAAAGAAAAGAAAAAACCAAAGAAAAATGAAAAGCTGTGTACAGCTGTGTATTAGGACAACAGGAGCCCCTCCTCGTTTTCTCTGAAAAAGGAAGCTCAGGAATATGATCTTAAGCAAATATTGGGGTCCTCATATAAATGCTTCCCACAGCCAATGTGGCAGTGAAGGTTAGTCTCCATACATCTGAGTTATTCTTTAGCAGAGTTAAATTGGTATTAATGAGGCAGTAAGAAGGACAGCCTGACTGCTAAGCTGTGCTTCAGCATGTCTTTCAAAGTCACTTGCTGGGTGATTTTAGTGGTTGCTTGGTGCTGCAAATTCCACTGCTGGTGCAAAGGCCTGATGTGGTCACTCAGGTTTATTCCTCTTGAAATTACCAAATGCAAAGTTAGGCAGAGCAAACTGGCCTTGACCAAAACACGCTGCTCTGCTCTTATTTAACTTCGCGCAAAAACTGCTGGACTTCTGCAATCATCTGCTCAACGATCAACTTCCAGCAGCTAATTCAAATAAGGAGAAATGATGTTTCTGGCATTTATTCTCCCACTGCACCCTCTGTGTGGTTCTGCACCCCCTGGCAGCTAATCCTTCCCCACTGGAGCCAGGAGCAGATGAGTGGCAATTACAGACAGGTGAGGAAGGGGTGAGATTTCAACCACTGATGGAGAAGGGTAAAACCAGCTGGCAGGGAAAGGACTTAAAGAGCCATGAATGCAAAGACAATGGACAAAAGAGGAGAGAGCTGGACTCTGGCTTTTCTTAGGATGCAAGTCAGGAGGTTGGGGTCTCTCTGGGTGGTATAAGCATCTGTACATCATACCCAGGGAAAGAAGGCAGACAGCAAAGGAGGTGAGGGAACAAGGGCTGAGCACTGAGCCTGACACCAGCAGGAGTGGGATAGAAAGGGACAAGAATAAGCACAGTGAAATGGCCCCACCCCACCCCAGGGGGCCGCTGTTTCCCTTTGAGGCTTTCTGTCCACATAAGGCATATGTATCAAGGTGAGTATTTAGGAGAGGCAAGGCTTGTTTCATCCTTAATTAGGCTTACTGATTCTACACAAGTCTTTGGGCTTTTTGAGGAGCTGAGATATACAGTACTATCCAGTATATTCAATCCATCAGACTGCCATTTTTATACATCACTTTGTACAGGTCAGAGCCCTTCATAAACCACCCAATGTCCTGAAAATTTGTCATTAAACTGAATTAAGGGAGAGGTCTTTCTATAGTTCTGATAAAGTGGCTTAAATCAGGTAAAAAAAAAAGAGGCTCTTGAAGAAACAAGTCACACATGATAAATGAAAAAGGCACAAATCACAGATCCCAGTATTATCTGTCTCAGAACTCCGAGGGAAATGATGGAGCTTGTAACAAAATCACGCTGTTAATAAAATTGGTTATGAGACTGGAGTGCCATATATCTATGAGTCAACAGCTGAAAACAAAGGGAACATGTTAGAGGATATCTTTAAAATGAAATTACACCTCTGCTCGTGTCATATTATCTCCATGAGGACTGCCTGAATTCTGCAAGCAGTTCCTCCTAAGAATGATTGCCTTTACTCAGAAAGAAAAGGCAAGATGGTATTTGTATAATATGCCTTGAGAAAGAATTTTGCAGTCCTGCCCTTGTGTGGCCGTGTTCCTCTCCAGCAGCAATGCTGGATTTCAACAGGAGAGGGCATTCATGACCAAGCATTTGAGTGTGCTGAGGGTTCTCTGTTTCTTAGCGGGAAGACATTTGAAAATGGTAATTTTTTTTTTAATGATTAATAAAGGCTTATCATCCAAAAATAAATCTTCTCTAGACATCATGTACCAAAAGGAGTATAAATAATTACAAATTAAAACCTGTCTAGTAAACGAATGTTTGAGGTGCCCTTAAGTGACACTATTCCAAATGCAGACCAAACCCCTGAAAAATCAGGAGGGTTTGAACAGCATGCTAATCTTTTCCATAGCCTCTTGTCTAAAACTCTTGTGAGCTCTTAAGGAGACTACAGTGGGGAGAGCTGGACTGGAAGCTGAACCAAGACTGATGAAACCTTGATGCTGTTCCTGGCTGCCATTCGTGAGCTTGGACAAGATATTTGGTGGGTCTGTGCCTCAGTTTCTTCTCTTAAAAGTGAGATTAAATGTTAAAAACTTCCATAAGCATGAAAATGACTACAGGGTTGTACTTTATGCTGTAGGACACAGATAGTAGGTTAAGCTTACCATATCAAAGCTAGCCAGTCAGTATGAGTAATGCTAGTCACAGATATTTTAATATTTTTTCTCTTGTTCAGAAATGACTGAATTTTTTCTGTGCATACCAGGCTTTCTCACACTGTTCAGCTGACAGTGCTTGGATGAAAAGACACCTTCCCTAGGAATTTGTACATGAAATTATAGAAGGTGTGTTGCCAGGCCACAGATGAAAATAGAAGTGTCTTGGTTAGCAGGAAGTGCCCTCTCAACCTCCCTGTGCAGCTTGGAAAGTCGTATTCCCATTCCCAGTTTGTACTTTATCCCCAGTGATATCTGTATACTGTAAGTAGGTTTATCTGCTGTCCCAGCACGAAGGGAGCTGACATGACCTGGTGACAGGCCCTTTGTTATTCACAATACAAAGGGTATAATTTAGAACAGATGGGGGATGCCCACAGTGCCTTGTGGAAATGCAAATACAGAGACATGCTGTCCACCTCAATTGCAGGTAAGGATAATTTGCTTTGGTCTGCAAATTTTCCTGTGGACATAGGCAAAGTCACCTGACCACTATCTGAGACAGCTGAGTAGTCCTTTGGTATAAAGCTCCCCAGCTCTCCTTCTTTTAGAAGTTAGGCATACAGACTGTTCTGATTCCAAGGCACTTTGTCACCCCTAGATAAACAGAGGGAGGTAGAAAACAGGGAGCTCATTTATGAATCTTCTTTCTGCGCTTCCACCTTTCTGGAAGCTCTGTACAGTGTGCTGGCAGAGCACTGGCTCTGCGTCAGGTCTGGCTGCCTGATGAGGTGGCAGCCAGCTGCAGGATCCCCACCTGCGACCTTCGGGGCCCAGCGAGATCCTCAAGGCTGCAGCTCCTTCCTGCTATCTCTGCTAACACGACAGGAAAAAACAGTCAGGAGAAGAATAAGGACGTTTTTCGTACGCTCTATCCCAGGCAGTTTCAAATGAGCACTGTGCTTTAAGAAAAAATATGGCTTATTATTTAAATTATTCTGTAAGCAAAGCAAAATGGCTTGCCTTTTCCTCACAATGATAGAGGGCGTACAGAACTGCTGAATATGCAACTGCTGTTTAATTCAAGACTTAAGCAGTGTCATTAAACATATTTTCTTGCAGAGAAAAATTACTTCAATAGCAAATTGCATTTGTCTCACTTGTGAAAACACAGCTTATTAAGGATGTTGCTTCTATTTTGTAGGTGTTAGTCTGGCTATTTAATTAAGGGTCTGACAGTATTTTCATTAAAATATTTTCATTTTTCAGGATGTGTAAGCCTTAAAAATTAAAGCTTAATGGGTGAGTCTCCTTTTCACAAGCCCAACAGCACTGTAACAACATAGCTACGTAAAAAATGAAAAACAAAGGAAAAAGAGAGGAAAAAGAGTTTCTAGGTTCTCAGAACCCTCAGGGCAATACCAACCAAAGGTGCATAAAGACCTAAGTATATATTCTCCTACATATACAAGATTAATGAACATTTTTCCAGATTAGTGACTGCTAAATTGGTAGATCTCTTTATTAACATATGAACAGATTGCTGCAAATGTAAGCAATAATTGAGTAGTTGTACCAGATTGGTGCTGCTTAACTGCAATACTTAGCTTCAGCTATCCCCGTTTAGGAGGTAATCACGACTTCAGGGTTTATTAGAGCAAAATGATACGCTTTTGTAGCCAGCTTTCCTAGGTGCATTCCCACACCACTGGGACAACCGTGGCTCTCCAGATAAATCCCGTGCTCACAAGGTGATGCCTCAGGCTGGAGCTTGGAGCCCAGACCAGACAGTGGCGGGTCACTCTTAGTTTTAGGGTCTGGCTTTAGCATCACGTACCCCAGAGCCGCCAGGATTTTCGGGTGTGTGGGGCGACCGGAGCCCGGCAGGGCCGGCGGGGCAGGGCCCGGGCGGGGCCGNCAGGAATGGGGATGAGGAAGTCGCCTGCCGCGCCCGGCCTGGGGAGGAGCCGCCGCCCTGGCGCGGGAAGCCAAGGGGCGACTTCCAAAGCATTTTTTTTTTTAAAAAAAAAAAATTTTTTTTAAATTTTTCTGTTGAAAATGCCAGTTTGTGGGCAAAAGCGTTGTGGCGGGGGGTGGGCCTGGGTGGCCCC
>VZTF01001119.1:532140-606878 GCA_013397755.1 Cnemophilus loriae
GCTGCCTCTCCCTGCCTGGCGCTTCAGGCGCTCCCTCAGAGCACGGGAGTCCCAGGGGAGCCTCGGAGCCTCATCCCATCCCGTTTGCTGGAATGGAATGTGGATAAGCCCCTCCTGCCACCCCACTGCACACTAATAAAAGTGGAGTTTGACAGTTCCCGCTATGGATGGCCTTGTTCTGGCGGAGGAGTGCCTGTGTGTAAAGGGATTAAGCTGGAGTACAATAATGTCTGTGCTGTAACCATTTTTCTCTAATTTGCAGGCATGCGGTGTTTGGATTTTACAGTTGCTGTGTGCAGTTTTCATACAGCACAATAAATATTTGTACTCACTGTAGCTTGGCAGTCCTGGGGAGAGGAATAGGCCCGTTGAAAGATTTACATCCAGATTCTCTTCTGGATTAGCAGTGAAGGCAGAGCATTTGACATATGGGCTGATCAGCTGCTTTTAGTGTAGTGGTACAAGAGGAAATTTTTTTTTTCCCTCCTTATTTTCCTAGTATCCTAAAAACGTGCTGGGGGACTCTTTGGCAGTTGATAACCCCTGATATGAAAGGTTACATGGGTATGGTTAGTTTGAAGTAGTTGTGTTGGTTGCTTTTTCCAGAAAGTGTAACATGTTACTTCTTAATATCTTCTTTACTTTGAAAAGAGATTGTTTATCATCTGCACTGTAGAACAACTTTGGATAAGTAAAATATTAATTTGATACTTAAAAAAATTAAATTATTAATCCAGAATCTTGTAAAGTTTCCTAAAATATCTCAGCTTCATTTTTCACCTTGTGTAGGCTATTCTGGTGGTAATGATAGTCAAGATTAATAAGCTTTAAATTGCTAAACCTCATTATCTTACATTTGCATTGGAGTGTAGGAATCCTGAAACTCATGTGTGTCTGCTGTCCAGGTCAGACTGGAGGATTAGGATTTAATCACTGACATGGGCAGAAGAAGGAATAAAATGTTCTGTTGGAGTCCTGTTGTAGTATAAGATGAATGATCCCTATAGATAAAAGTAGTGTTAAAATTTCCGTGGCTAGGTTACTATATAGCATCAGACTATTTCCACAAAGAAAAAATAAATAAATCTCTCTTATTTTTTGTGGGTTCCTTACATTCTGCTTCTGATGGAACTGGCACAGCTCATTTTTAGTAGCTTGTATTATTGGTTGTTAGGAGCAATGATTCTAGAGTGATACAATGTGGTTAGACATGCTTGTTTGAAAATACACCACAGCAATGGTTTTTGAATGTTTCTAGGATTTTCTTAAGTGTTTACAAATTATTGGTAGCCTAAGCAATAATTTGAGGCTCAAATCCAGTATTTTTAAAGGGATGTTGGATTTAAAAGAATGAGTGGACTTGCAGACCTTTGCATTTGACATTCAGTTTATTAAACTGATCTGTTCATCCTGTTCAGTTTGTAACAGCAGTGAGATTAGAATGAAGTGAGATTAGATTTTGTGCTATCTTTTCAAATGACTTAATGTTCACTTTAACTTGAAAATATATTTTTTTTATCCAATGTAGCCTGAGCTATACAAGTCCATTATCGAAGATGTAATTGAAGGTGTGCGGGAGCTCTTTGCAGAGGAGGGTGTAGAGGAGCAGGTTCTGAAAGACTTGAAGCAGGTTTGTTGGGTTCCCTTGCATTAACAGCAGCTGTGCTTGTGTTTTTCTTTTGAGATGATGGACCTGTCCATTTCTTTGCCCTCCAAAACATGCAAACTTTTGCTTAAACTTGGAGTTAGAAATATCCTGTGAGTGACGTGTGGGCTGCTGGGAGTTGAAATTGGTTTGTTATTGCTACCCTGTTCGTTGGGTAGAATCAATCAATTTATTCTTGGAAAAGCTGGGAATACCTGATTACCTTTTTTTGATGCAGTTTGTTTTTAAAGCTGGTATTTGTTCACCTTAATAATAATCTCCCTGCAGCTTTGGGAAACGAAGGTGACGCAGTCTAAAGCAACTGAAGGCTTCTTCAAACATAGCCACTGTTCTCCACGGTTCAGCCTGCAGCTGCCACACAGTTCTCACAGCGTTTTGCAGACTTCAGCAGGTCAGATGTTGTTGGACACAATGCATGCAGTTTAAGAATATCTCAGTGATTCGGGGATAGTTTTGGAAGGCATGAAATAATGTATATATATCTTATGCATATATCTAGTTTGATGTGGAATGGTAATTATTTAAAAGCAGAATTTGACCAATAAATGATGAATTAAACTTTGATAAACTAATAGAATTCTGTTTACATGCTCTTGATCAGCTGCTCATTTCCAGTAGCAAAACATGCAGAGAGTTTTAGCCTTCTTGCCTGCAGTCCAATAGTGTAGGCCCTCAGTTGCAAATTTACCTGCAGGGTTAAGCTCCTGCTTCCCCTTTTGATGTGTGTCCTGATGTGTGCAGAGGTTTTATGGCTCATTTGTGCCATGCAGCTCTTGCTGTCAGCTTGGGGTTTAATCTGGTTCTCAATTTGTTAAAATGTAATCTCTTGCTCAAACAGAAGAGAGGAAGCTTTTTAGTTTTTCTTTCAGTTAGTTTTTCCAGAAGCAGCGTTCTTGTTGTAGGGAAGTACTCGACTTTCACACAGCCTCTGACATCAGGACCTATTCTTTTCAATTAAGTCCAGCTGACCACTGTGGTATTGTGGTAGAGTGCAGTACTCAGCTGAGACTTATCCCAAAGTGAGAGGCTCTTAGGACCTTTGCCCATAAAGGACAAAACCCATATGAGATGATTTAATGAAAAGCTGTGTTGTGGTGTATTTCAAGCTTGGGCAGGCATTCTTTATCTGTGGATCTGTGGTTTTTTTTTTTTTTTCTTTTTTTTCTCTTTTCTTCTTTTTGGTGTTTGTTGTTTTTTGTTTGTGTTTGTTTGTTTGGGTTTTTTTTTCAGTCTTCATAGTTGAACGAGCTGTTTTTGGAGGCAGGTGTTTTATTTGTTCCACGTGACTAAAGGGAATATACCTTTGTGTTTGCAGGCTATTGGAGGTTTTATGTTTAATGAGCAGTACCTTCTTACCCGTAAGTTTTTAAAGGGCGCTACTAGGGCCAGGCAGTCTGTTGAGGCGAGTCAATCTATTTATTTGTGTTTAAAAAGGGGATTTGAATTGCCCTATGGCTAGAGATTCTCAAAGTATTTAGGGCTACTTAAATTGTTTGCTTCCGAAAGCCCGGGAAAGTTTTCCCTTTGCCCTTTTTTCTCCCATGGAAGTCAGTATTGAGTGCTTTTGAAAATCTTATCCTGCTGTTCCTACTTTTAGCATCATTGGATTTGCTCTGCTGCAAAAAAACGCTTGCACGTTTTCCTCAAGTTGACAAGGCAATACTCGTGCTCACTAATGAGTATGAACTGAAGTTAGATTGCTTTAGCATCACCCATGTTTGCTGTAAATTATGGAAAGATAACTGTATCCAAGAAATTAATGTTTTGTGTAAAGTGGCTTTTTTTTTTTATAGCTTCTTTTGTCATCCAAGCTGGCAGAGGTTTTCAGCATTTCACAGCAGCAAAACTGGTACGTAGCTGTAGTGATGTTTTACTTCAATTTTGCTTATATTGAACTCCTAAATTTTTAAAATTGTTTGTCAGTTATTAATAGGCTTCAAGAGGGAGAGTTGTAACACTGCTGCTTCTGTTGGAGCAGCGAAAAAGGATGGGATGTACCAGCTGGTTCTGCAAGAAGTGAAGCCAGAAGTGTTTTGGAAGACACAGCTGCATGTATTTAGCCCATAGGATGAAAGTGTAGTGGAAATGCACAGCTACATATACTTTTCTTTTTTTTTTTAAATTGTTGCTGGTTGTTAAAATAGTGCATGGCTGGGAAATACTACCACTAGTGGAGCTGGGAGCAGCATTATCTGTGAGGTGTAGAAATCATCCAGAAGGAAAGTGAGTGTTTTTATAGTTGACAAGTTCTGAACTCTGGGCGTAGCAAAATTTCTTTGGGGAGCAGCCACTAATTGCTGGAGCTTGATGAACTTACTGAGTGCCTCCTGAGCCTCCAGCTAAGTAGCTTGTCAAGTTGAAATATGACATTGGGAAGCTGTTTGTGCAATATGTGAGTTTCCTGGTTTAAAATTTGGATTTCCTCAGAACAGCTAGATGGAAAGGGAGCTGTATATCCAACTCTTTGCTTCCCAGGAGGAAAAGAGACTATGAAGTGACTTCATAGGCCTAGGCAAGAAGCCTGTGCTGTGTGGAGTAATGCATAAACTTAGGTAAAAGTGACTTTGAGTAGAAAACTACCTTGCTGGATGGTTTGTACATTGAGGGGATATGGAAAAGGTTGCCTTAACAAAAAGGGAGTGTGGTAGCTGGAAAGTAGGAAACACTTGGGGCAAGTCATTACTCTGTCAGTGCAGAATACTCTTTGTCTGTCTACATCTCAAAAGCATGATGCAGCTTTCCAGTGAAGATGGCAACAGAGAGGCCTTCACTTATATTTCACATGGATATTCCAGGTGTGGCACTCAGCGCCCTGTTCCTGCCTAAACCCAGCTCTTGTGTTGCAGGGGCCCCCACGAGTGGGTGTGACTCTTGCTCTGCCTTCGTGTGTTGCTTATCCTTTACAGATGCCAGCTGGAGTGATGCTGCAGCCAGCACCAGGTAAGGGTAACGAGGAGATGTCAAACCTTGCAGTGCCCTGGGCATGCTGAAAGACAGTCCCAGGGACAGTAAATGAAACAGATGAGAAGTTAAAGTGGGCCGAGCTGGTTACCCTCCTCTTCCTTTGTACTTTGTGTTTGTAGTGGATGCGTGGGGGAAGTAACTGCATTGATTAGTTGGTGTGTCAGTTTTACAGCTTGTAACAAGTGTTTTCCCTTGTCAGCCCAGACATGGGTATCTCCTTCTCCCTGTCTCTCTGGGACAATCTTCTATGTTTTCAAAAAGCTGAAGGCGCTGTGGTGCTTCAGAGACAAATTGATTTCTTATTCAAATAAAACCCACCTATCCATTAACCTTTTTGATCCCATTCTTTTGCTGATAAAACTGCCTGTACTGCTTGTACAAAAACGTGCTTGTACTGCTTAGGTGTGATGAGTGGAAGGCTTAGTTCAGTCATTGACTCTTTCCTCAAACAGCTGTTCTTTGATGAAAACTGATGTCACTAGTTATCTGTTTCAGGTATAATTCCTGGTGTTACAGGACCTATAGACTGGTACCAGTGACTCTGTCTGTGTGAGCATGCATGTGGGGAGAAGAAAAATCAAATCAAATTTGGAACTTGGCTCTGGCATCTTAATTCTAACACTGATAACAACTTTAAGCATTCAGTATGTGGAGTGGTTTTCTTAAGAAAAGATATATAAATTAGGAGTTGTTTGGTTTTTTTAAACTAAAACAGGCAGGATTTTTAGAGAGAATACCTAAAGATCCATAAAGGAGTGAACTCTCCCTGCAACTCTGGACTAGTTTACTGTTTCATCTTGTATTCCTTAGTTTCTGAAATGACATGGAAAAAATTCAAAACAGGGTATTTATGTTCATTTTAAATCCAGTATATAGTTAAATTATTGAACTTACTGTCATAGGGTACTGTGTAGGCCAAACCCAAAAAGAGGTATTAAACATGATGGACTGGATGGAAGCCATGATTCAGAAAGCTTCTGAATGCCTGATTTTCAAGGGCTGGAATTGTGCTTGAGGAAAGTTTTGCTTTGCAAATGTCCTTTTTCTCATGCTTTGCCTGAGTTGAGTGTTTGCTATTGTTTTCGTTGGTGACAGGTCAGTGGCCTGGATGAGCCTGTAGTTTCACCTGCTGAAGCAGTTTTTAACTCTTCTCTCTGCAGGACAACTTTACAAGGTGAATGTGCCTGTTGTGGTTACACAGGCCTCAGGAGATGGAAGCATTGTCCACTACCCTGTGCAGCAGATGTTTCATCCCCTTGGGCAAGCTTCAGTTCTGCCAGCCAGCATTGCCAGTGTCCCACAGGTGAATGCATCTGCTGCCCATGCAGCTGGTGAAACACTGCAGCCCCAGGAGACTGCTGTCCAACAGGCTGTGCTATTGAAACCAAGCTTTGTGGAAAAAGAACACCTGGAACACTCTTCTACCTTGGTCCAGCAGCCTTCTGTGAGTCTGCAGGAATTTGAAATTAATGCAATGTTGAATCAGTGTAGTGAATCCACAGAAAAATCCCAGCATGACAACCTTCACACAGCTGTGTTTACTCCAGAATGCTCTGAAGGACTTTTTGTTGATGAATCCTTGGCAAGCAGCTCAAGCAGTGTCCTGCTGGATGTGGAGGGGCAGCTGGACATGGAGCATGCGGAGCTGCTGCAGCAGCAGGTGTCTGATGATATCATTGACCTGATTATTGCAGGGGAAGGTTTGGATGAAAGTGCATTTCTAAAGGATCAGGGCAGCATTGCTTCCTCGGACAAGGTAAGGCCTTTTGTTTCTCAGTTGGTCGAAATATATCTCTTAGAGGTGGTGCTTTGAACACATCTCTAAGTGACACCTAGCACCTCTAAATGAGAAGAATAAAAATGATTTTGATTTAATAGTTCATTCTTAAGCTTGCTTAGAATAGCAGTAGCTGACTGCTTGTTTTCACATTAAGAATTTGTCAAAACTGCTGCTGAAATACTGTGATTGATGAGAATATCAATTTAAAAACACTAAAGGCGTAATGGATAGATAGAATGTATTAGACTTATTGATTACTTTTGAGAATCATAGGGGTTTTTTGTGACTAAGCAGACATGAAAGGCTTCTCAAGAACTTCCATATCGTTCTGATGCTGAGCTGCATGTGGATACTGGTCAGTTGTGGGTAAAGTGCTTTTGCAGGATCACCTTGGATTAATTTTAACTTCTAATATGTGAAGAGCATTAAAGTTGTGTTGAGAATGCATTGAGGATGAAAAGTCAAATTTGATGAGTGAAAATCTTCTTGAAGAAAATGTATTTCCTTTGGGTAAAAGTCGTGGATGAACTAGAGCTGTGTGGGAAACTTGAATGATTTTAATTAACAAGCCGCTTTCCTGACCTCATCTAATTTTAGTTCCAGAAATTATTTGCAGATGTTTGAAGTTCAGGCTGGCTTGCTGACTTTGAGTTGTAATGCTCATATGTGATTGAGGCAAATTTATTAAATGCAAATTTAATGACAGTAAAGCCAAATGTCTGTAAATAGAAAGCATGTCGCGTTGCTCATCTGAACTCTGATGGCAGCATGCTGAAGACTGTCTGTAGTGAGAATGGGAGGTCAAAACAAAGTGTTATTTTCTTGAACTAGAAAGTGTATGTGAATAGGAATTAAGTGCTACAATAAAGATTTAATGAGAAACTGAAGATGGCTGAAACCTTAAAGCCCTTTTATGCTCCTCGGAATGCTCTGTTTAGGAATTCTAGCAGTTTTATGAGCGTTAACTTGAAGTACTGAAATATTTACTGTCTCTCCTAGCTTTTTATATCTTATGTAAACAAAGCATTTTGAATGAGTTGAAGGAGAGGGATCAATTCATCTTGACTTTTACTTCAAAAATGAAAAATGCTATTTTTGGGGATGGAGTAGCTTCTTTTTTTTTAATGGGAGGTTTGCTTTCCAATAGAAATTCTAAATGCCCACTTGATTGCCTTTGTTTTAGAGTTGCCTGAGTACAAGGGTGTTTAGAGAAAAGTCTAAGAAATTTTTTTTCTGTATTGCTGACAGCAATATTTAACCTGGGTTCCATTTAAAGTTAGATGCAAGGACAGTGTTTGCAGATGTACTCGGGGTTTACGAGCAGTGGGACTCAAAGCTCTCATTTTAGTGCCCCAGGCTTGTTGGTTTATTAAACAAAAATCTCAGGCTTGGTGCTGAGCATGGCTTCCGTTATGGCGTTAATTCACAAGCTGTCCCTGGTCTCTTTCATTCCTGTCCCACGGAACCCACGGAGCAGACGGAGTCTGATTTACCACTGGAGAAGGATCTCTGCAGTGACATTGAAGGCATAAGTCAGCTCGATGGCACTGGGGATGCTTCCTCCAAGGAACAAATACCGCATACAAAAGATAAGGAAGAGAATGAGTTCATTGGCTTTATTGACTCAGAGGACCTAAGAGTTCTGGATGATGAGGAAGACTATGATGAAGAATGTGACAGTTCTTCAAACGTGGAGTCCAGCTGCAGCGATGGCGACAATGAAGACCTCCAGATAGATATAGTTGAGGAGGTAATTTACTTTTAAGCCTTTAGGAGCACATAACAATATTAGATCTCTGCTGACTGTTCAATTGTTGGACCTAGAACAGTTCCTGGTTAGTTTAATGCAAGGCGTGCTCAGTGGAGTTACAAATCTCTGGAGATAGGAGTTACTGCAGAGAAATTACTCAAAAGCTCATTATGAGGAGTGTGGACAAATGAAAGAACTGTTGAAAAGTCATTTGTTTATTGAATGAATTAAAATACTTAGTTATCAGAATTAAAGTTTTATTGTAAAACCCTGGCCTCAGTGGAATGGAGTTCTGTTTTTTACTTAAGATATTATTTAAAGAATTACATTTAAATAAGATCAAGATATAAATCTAGGGTTCCTTTCCTTCTGAAGGACCATAGGGGATTAGATAGAGAATAATGTGATACAAGAGCGTTTTTCTCTGTCTAATCCCCTGTGTTTCCTAGGTTTTCCTTTCTCTTAAAGGTACACAATTTTGTATCCTATAGATTTGTTCACAAGAGAATCAACTTGTAGCATGTGGACTTCATATATATACAACTTGATCAGTATCTCAGTTACTGGGATCTGCTTTATCAGTTGTCAGTCTTGTTTTTTTGACCTGTGTTTTTGTTTAGGGTGTTTTTGGTTTTGAGAATGCAAACATGTAAAAGGTACTTGTAAATGAGGTTGGTGCAATGTGGTCTTCACAGCCTCTAGGTCTTGATTTTTGCAATGGTAACTTTATTGTTCTGGGTATTTTTAATTCAAAGTACGTTCAATACTATTCCAAAAGAGTGTATAAAACAGAATTTTAATCTCTAGGACCCCTTAAACTCTGGTGATGATGTCAGTGAACAGGACATTGCAGACTTGTTTGACACCGACAATGTGATAGTTTGTCAGTATGAAAAGGTACGGTAATACACTTTTATCTTTGTTCCTTAATCATCCTAAATAATATCTTCAGCCAATCCATGTCTGCTCTGCTGTCAGTGCCTTTTAAAGAAACTCTAATGCTGTAATAGAGTGTTTAAATGATGTGTTTAGCTGACAATAGTCTGAAGACTTTCCTGCTGTTTTCTGAAAAGCGGATAATCATAATGGCCTATTAAAGGAGAAGGGAACAACAAGTCTTGCAAAATTATGATTTGTAAAGGTGCAAAAGCTTGTTTATTTCCTTAACTTTTAAGGAAGATCAGCATCTCCATGGATGTATGTAGGCATATTCAGCTGTGAATTAAGGCTTTTAAAACTGATAACAGAAAGAGGAGTGTGTGTACTTTCTTTTACATTTTTTTTTGTCTTTGTAGTGCTTACTGAGAGATTTTCCTACCAGAATTTTGTTGTGTCTGAAAAACAAAGTAGTTGTTAAGTGCCATTTTGTCCTCCTTCATTTTAATGTTTAAAATTCAGCCTTATTTTGAACTCCTGAAGATCAAATTAAATCCTTTTAGTTATGGTATGGTTTTAGATGCTTACATGTCAGTAATTTAAAAGATAAAAAAAGTGCATATTTTAAAGCAAATATGGAAAAATATGGCTGTAGTTTGTTTAAGAGTGTGGCTTGATTTTTTTTTTTTTTTTTAAATATTCTTTCAAAAGTGACTAGTGGCAACTGTGTGTTCCTAACTAGGCCTGCCTTAATGGTTGTCTGTGGTTTAGGAAACAGAGAGGTGCTAAGAAAATTGTCTTTATAAAACTGTGACAGATTGAGTGCTCCTGAAACCAGTTATTTTGGAAGATTATAGGGACATGTGTAGAAAATGCCTCAGAAATGAAGCCATCGGTGTCTGTATTGTATTGAAAGGCACGCCAAGTTTTGAAGCTGCAGAACTCAGATGTTACAGTTGCTATAGGTAATGCATACTGGTATCTAGAGCAAGTTTTGTCTGAAATAAGCTGAAAAATTGCTTGAAGACTAAAATAAACTACTAGGAAGGTCAGCACTGGGCATGTCTTATAAGAAATTTAATATCAGATGTTATTAGAAACTGAGAGTTACAGAAGCTGGGAAAAGTGTTGGTAACTTTCCCCTTTCCAATACAGATTTAATAAAACATGTAGGCCCAGTAGAAAGTAGATAAAAACAGTTATCTCTTAAATTACCTTGTTACCTTTAAGACAATGTCGTTGGTAAAATTGCTGTCCTGTTTCTTTTCTTTCTGGAATTGAAAATAGACTTATGCTGAAAATTCAAGGAGTTTTCTAGAAATATTTAAAATTCCTTCTTTTAGTATCAAACAAAACTTTCTGCAGTATGGATCTTTTTGCAGGCCTTTAAAAAGAAACAGAATATGCAAATTCTTTCTTACTTTTTTTTTTTTTTTAATGGCAGTATTTGCTTTTAAGCCAAGTTTTGATGCTTTTAGCCTGTTCCTAACACCTCTGTGCATGCGACATCGCTTTGCCATGCGAAAAGGGACACATTGCATTTCAGTTAAGATACACTGGTTTGCAAGGTGTGCTGTTTTGGGATTGCCCCATTACTGTTGTTTTGTCTTGCTGGTGTTGAGCTGTCACAGGTACCACTTTTTTGGGGGGCAAGTTGTGGGAGAGGGAGAGTGGGATAGGATGGGATAAGATTCGGGAGCTTTCTGTCTTGAGAGGGCAGGGAGTTCTTCATAAACAATTGGAGTATACTGCTTCCATTGAATATTTTGGCCCATAAGGATTTTAAAATAAAAACCAGGTGTGTAAAACAGGTTTGTGCTTAAATCTTGATTTTATTTTTTTTTAATGAATGGTCTAATGTATATTTGTGGTGGCATTGATTTTGATTATTATTTTTCATCAGATACATCGAACTAAGAACAAATGGAAGTTCTACTTAAAAGATGGAGTGATGTCCATTGAGGGTAAAGACCACGTTTTTGCAAAAGCCACTGGAGATGCAGAGTGGTGAAACCTCACTCCAGTGTGTCCTTGAAGACTGTGGCATTATTTCTTTATAAGCCTTCTGTGAAACAACTGCACTTTCTATTGTGCCATTAAAAAAAAACAACCAAAAAACCCTCTAAACAAGAAAGCTGTGATAAAAAAAGAGGAAAATCTGTGTTATTAATTTGTGTTGTTAATCTGTTTAGTTTGCAAACCAAACCACTGTACTGTTAGCTACTCAGCTGTCTTTGCTGTTCTTTTCCTGATTATTTCATTATTTTTCCAACCAAGAAACATCATTGGAATGAATAGCTTTAAAGTTTGAAATGTTATGTCTGTTTGTAATTCAAGAAAGTAAAGAAATACTTAGTAGTTAGTAAAGAAATACTTATTGATTATAATTAAAGAAATTTTAGTTCTGTTGGTTTTCTTAACAGTTCTTAAAAGCTGAGGTAAGACTTGAAATATAAAATTACACTGTTGTGTGTTTCTTTTCAAAGAATGTTGAGTTAAAAAAAAAGCAATATCTGTGCAGGTCTGAAACCTGTGGCTGTTTCAGCTGCACTCTTCTCTCTTGATTTTTTTTTTTAGTTGCTTTGTGTTTTTTTGACTTCAGTTTAAAGACATGCACTCTAGATGCAAGTAAGGGAAATGTCTGGGAAAGATCCTGGAGGTCTCAATATATGAGAATTATTATTGTTTATTCTGTACTATCTATGTCTACTGAGATGCAATGAGCAGTGTGATGTAACATTAAAATGTGATTTATTTTCACTGTCAAGGCAAAGTCATTTCAGTTTGCTACTGTACATTTCCACTTCGTTCTAGGACTACAGACCAGTAAGCTGTGAACGATACAAATTGTGCATAATAATAAAACTGTCATCTCCTATACATTTCTAGCACAGAGTTGTTTTTGTGTTCCTTCAATATAAACTTTGCTTAGAGAAATGGGTACAGGCCATGCACGTGGCAGTAGCTCACCCTGCCATGAGAACTGCATTCCTCCCAGCCCTCAACATCAACTTTTTGTTAGTTCTTCTAGAACTAGAGGTCCAAAAGGAGATTTGAGCCCTTGTCTTTCAGAGCTGCAGCTTTTCCCTGGCTGGCTGCTGTTCCTTGTAGGGTGGGATGGCAACTCCATGGTAAAGCTGCAGCCAGGCTGCCTCAGACCAGGATCATCCTTCTGGAAGGGCAGTGCTACACTAAGGCACCCCTGGCTGCTGCTCCCCTGTCTGCTGGAATGAGACAGTGGGAGGCATTTTTGTTATCTCTAATCCTGGAGAGGGGAAAGAAAAGAAATGTGAGAGTTGGAGAGAAGGAATATATGGAAGAAATGAGGAGAAAAACCCCAGCCCTTGTTCATAATGGTGCAAACCCTTGTGCTGATGGCATAAGGCAGGAAGTAGGTTTTTAACAATTATTGAGTTTATTGCATGCTTTTTTTTTGATGCATCTGCTACTCTCCAGTATCAAAGACAGGACACTGAACTAGAGCACTTGAACCAAATGTGGCATTTCTTTTGTCTTTTGTAAATGCTGCTGCTAGAATGTGAAGAATTGTGTATTCAGAGACAGTTAAAATATTCTAGTGTATGATTTCTTTTCCCCCATTCAGATGACTTGTAGCTGTACTGACTCTATGCTTCAGACCCATAAATGCACAAGAAATGCAGCTCTTACCACATGCTAGATGCTTTTAGATTTCAGCACTCCCTCACAGGCTCTGAGGTGCTCATGCTCTGTAAATGTGCACATTATGAACTGTGGGACCATTTCCAATGTCAGAAAAGACTGGAAGCAGAGGTAGCATGTCACAGGAATCCATGGGACAGGACTGGATATGCACCATTCACTTAGTACCACAAAGGCTCTGAATGGTGCTTCTGAATTTGACCTGTTTTTCCTGGTTACTATAAAATAAAGTGGCTGAAGAGCACTTAATTTTTAGCTAGTTTTAAAGATAACATTTGTAAAGAATTACAGCTTTGAACGAGACATTTACAACTAAATACACCTGAAGTCAGGAATTTTCATACAGAAAAAAAAATATTTCTTATTAAAATGTAAGCTCTAGCCTGTGACTTGAGCAGTAATCAGTGCTTCTGATCTGAATGGTTTATGAATTAATGTTTTTGATTGCTGCTACTTACAGTTTAGCAAACATATCACTGCAGGTGTGACGGGATGAGGTGTGTAATACCAGTTATGGCCATGAAAGATACTTCAGTAAATGGCTGTCTAAAACTTTACACCAGAAAGAAAGTAAAGTAAAAATAATGAGATAAAATAACAAGTGGAACTTGTATGAGAAGCTCTGGCATGAATCTAAATCTCTTATTAAAGTTTTGCTTTTACTTATTTGCTTACTTTTGTGTGTAGAAAAATTTTAAGCATATAAATTACATTTGCTGTTTTGTCAGTGGGTTTTTTTTTTTTCCTTGAAACAGCAATTTTGTAAATGGTGGATTTCACTCCACTTACAGCAGGTACAAAAAAAAATACGCCCACAGAAACTCTCTTGCTGCTTGGCTGTTACCTCTGCAGCACTGTAGGGCAGGTGCTGTTGGTTGTTGCAAATGAAAACTCATTTCCCTTGCCTTGACAATGTTATGTGGTGGGGAGGGTGCGCTGCCAAACTCTTGTCCCGTTGAAACATAATGCAAGTAAATCAGTTATTGCACACTTAAGATATTGTCCTAAATCATGTGCAGGACTCTTCCGTGGGATGTCAGAAGAAATGAGCCTCAAAAATCAGTTTTGAGAGAGGTGACAGAGAAGCTTTAGGCCCAGCAGCTACTTTTTTACACCAGTACCTTTGGTTTGTATTAGTCCTGTTTCATCACTGGCTAAGCTCAGGAGCTGGTGTGTGTAAAGAGGTGCATCATATGGAATTTGTACTGATTGCTAAAGCACGGAGTTTTAAGTCTCCTCTGTTCTCAACCCTGCTTCATTCCCCACCTGTGGGAACTGCTCGTGAGCACAGCTGTGCTTACATCCAGAGCTTTTGTACTGATTGAAATCATGGCATTAAGCTGAAGGTAAGAGTGGGTCAGAGATGTTATTTCTAATTATCACAATTATGAACTAATGATAGACCAGTCACTAGTACAAAGAATTGCTTTCATTAATGTGAAGCAAATTTAGCTTGCAGTGCAGTGTTTTGGCAACAAGAGGAGTGCTTTGGAAATCAGTTGCTGTCACAGACTTGAAAGCAAAGGACCCAGCTGAAAAGGAGAATATAAAAGGTTTAAAGTGATGGCAATAGTACCATTTTCTTATGTGTCACACTCTGCACTGACTTAAATTAGCAATGCAGTCACAAATCTGGACCAGGCATTTAGCATGATCACTCAGCATCAGGCAATGCATAGTGAAAGAAAAGAGAGATTTTAATGGGAAAACATTGTCATGGAAAGGAAACTACTCTGCTACTCTGCTTCATCACCTGGGAATAGAGTTTCATCGTGTATGCTGAAGAGGCCCTAGTGCATTCCTGAATGCCACTGGCAGTGGTGATGTCAGAGAGTGGATAGGTGAAAATCATTCCTGAGGCTGTCCCAGGAGGGAAAACAAGGCAGCACTTCCTTGCCTGTGCAGGAAGCAGCTCTCCTGCTGCCGAGAGGGAGCCTTTACAGTTTACCTGATTTGTGTGTGTGCACATGTGATCCCCTAAATAGAGTCCTGTGTGCAGCAGGGGGGGGGTTGCCTCCCTTGGGATTTCCAGATCACACGTAGCTGTGTATAGGTTAATAATTTAGGTAAACTACCCACCAGCTCAGACTGAGATCTATTGTAAACTGCAAAATTGCCAGTAACAAAAGTTCAATAGATCAACTTTCCTTCTTGGTGACATCTTTACAGCCTAGCACTTGAACACTTTTCTTTAACTGTGTGTAGGTGGCTGTGTAATTGGAAGTTCCTGTTGATGAAATGGAGGCATCTAGTTTAGTGCCTCGTTCTTTAAACCAACAATGCCAGCACAGCTGATAGGAATGAAAAAAGAAGCCATGAAAGGTAGCGAACAGGCTTTAAATACTCCAGGGAAGCAGATCTGGAGAAAAAGAAGCCAGGCTGCAATCACTGCAGTAGCTGTTAACTTCAAGAGCAACTTGACTACTCCTGGACTCCTCTGGTCCCCATGCAGAAAAGTTTTGCCTAATAGCCACCTTCCACACCTATCATTACAAAGGAAGAGAAGGGAAAACACCACTTTGAACGTTGGAACAGTTATGTTGCATAAGAATTACTGACTGGCATTTTTATTTATGATGAAATGTTCAAGATATTATAAAACAATCCCTAGTCACTAAGATAATCACAACTGGCCTTGCAAAGTGCTGCATCTCTTGGCACTCCGGGTTAATTTTCCTTGTGAGATGTCTTGTCCCGTAATGCAGGATAGGGCTTCTCTAAGGCTGATAAGAGCAGGAATGCTTGGGAGGCTTTGGGGGGGGCTGTGGCTGCGCCGCCATTTTTGCAGTTGGAGTTATAAGCAGAGAAATAGTTCATCCTGTAGAGCTCTGCTCGGCTCTTGCAGCAACCAAGCTTGCTCATCAGCAGAAAGAAATCCCTCCGAAATGCTTTGGTGAAAATTGCGTAGAGAAAGGGGTTTGCGCAGGAGTTGACGGGGTAAAATAAAACCAGCAGGATCTTGGAGTTGGTCACTGTGATGAGAGGAACTTTGAAGGCAGCGGATATGGCAAAAAAGGAGATGGGGGCCATGCAGGTGAAATCCGTGAAGATCAGTATTGCCATTCTCTTGGCAACCTTGGTGTCTTTATTGGCAGCCACCAGCTCTGGGTTCTGCACAGCGATATAAATCTTGATGTAGCAAGCACAAATGACAATGAAGGCGACAACATTCAGCACCAAGATCAGCAGGATGTAGGCTTGGGACAGACTCGTTTCAATATCCATGGGCAAACAGATGCTGACCTTCATGTAGCTGCTGACCCCGACGAGAGGCAGCACGGCTATCCCGATGGAGAACAGCCAGCCCGCGAGCATGATGGGCACGGCGTGCCGCAGCCGCAGCTTGCGGTCCAGCTGCATGGCGTAGGTGATGGTGTGCCAGCGCTCCACGGTGATCACCGTCAGCGTGTACACCGACAGCTCGCTGGCGAACACCGTGAAGAACCCGGCGGTGCTGCAGCCGCTGCCCGTCTGCCAGTCGATGGCGTGGTTGTAGTACTGACCACTGGTCTGGGCGTCCACGGAGGCGATGAGCAGGAGGTACAGCCCCATGCAGAAGTCGGCGAAGGACAGGTTGCACATGAGGAAGCGAGGGACGGTGAGCTTGTAGTGGCTGGTCAGGAGGACGAGGAGCACGGTGAAATTGCCGGCGATGGCGAGGATGTTTATAAACCAGATGAGCACTCTGAGGAAGCTGTATCCCAGGATGTCTTCGCAGGGATTAAAGGCATCTGGTTCCGGAGTGCACGTGAGGACTTTAGGCTGACAAAAGTCATACTCAAAGTCAAAGCCGGCCATTTCGCTGTCATCGAAAATGGTTGAGTAGCTGTAGGGAGAGCTTTCATCGTCTGTTGCAAAGGGGTGCGTGTTCCTCTCTGCTGACCACAGCGATGTGTTGTTGGAGTCATCTCTGTAACCATGAAAAAACCACCCCCCCCAAAGAGAAGTGAATTATTTGTTACATGCTACTCGCATTCTTTTGCAAAAGACAACAGATAACAGTTGTTTTAAAACAGTGACTTCCTCCATGTGTTTCTACAGGGTGTTTACAAATAACGAAGCCTTGTAAGGATGCTTTGCGTTTGGGAAGCAGCCTTGGAGAGCAGCAGGGGTCACAGTCCCATCCACAGAAATGCTCTCCTATAGAACTTGCTTGTTTGTAAGTACTTTATTGTGACTGCTTTGTGAGGGAGCCATCGTTCTCGTGTTGCCAGTTGGCTGCACTCCAAGCTACAGTAGCACTGGCGGATTACAGGTTTGATGCACAGAGGTTTCGCAGGCAGTTGTAGAAGCCATACTAAAATAACCTATGGATTTTAACTGTGCACCTTTGGTCCCCTTAGGAAAGGCACTTAGCAAACGAATTCCTGAGACTGTGTATGGCTTGGGAGGTGCTGAGGAATTTGATGTTCTCAGTATTATAATGCAAGGAGTAGAAGTGCATGGTTAACCAAATAACATTGATAGCTAGGAATTTATTAAATTTAGGCTGGACCCCACGCCTAATAAAAAATGCTGTAGGTTTTCAAGATAGACTTCTATAATCTCTAGGTCATCAAGAGCCTGGTGATAAGCCTACCAAAGAAGAAATGCTTTAAAAGCTAACACTGTCTTTTCTGGTACTGCCCTGCCATAACAGGTGCCTATTTCCCAACTTCCCAATCACCCTGACTGTGAGTGTTTGGTGGGCAAGCACTCAGTCTGCAGTGTGAGACCTGGAAAGGATCTCTATTGAGGACAACTCTTGAGAAAACTGGTAGCTTTAGGATAATTTAAATTCATGCTTAAGCTTCCACATCTTCTGAAGCAAGTCCATTAAATGATATTTCTGGAGCAGGGTCTTAACTGGCAAATGAAACGGAGCTATTCCTGTGGGGCAAATAACTTCCCAAACTTGTATCCTAACTCTTCTCTCTGTATATGAAAAGCTGCTCAATGTCTTGCATTTACTCGCCTGGCTCAAACTGGAAGAGCAGGGAATACATTTGACTCTATTTACTAATAAAAATGATTGTGATTTTCTGAGAGGCTGCGTAAATGTGCAAGGTGGATTTTTGTGAGGTTTTTTTTTTTGCTAATAAGAACTCGGGACTTTCAGATGATTTTTGCTGTGGTTCTGCAGCCATTAAGCCCATGAACCATGACCTTACTTTCATTTGCTTATTATAATGTCTGCTCAGAGAATTGCTGGGATTGGGATTTGCCAAAGCAAAAAGCTTCAGGAGCTAATAGGCTGGGCAGACTATTTAATGCACAGCAGGAGTGCAACAGATGCTAATCCAAAACAAGCAGACAAATAAAACCAAATGGCAAGTGTAGGAGGCCTCACCAAACAGCAAACAAGATAATGTCCAAGGAATTAATTATCCCAATGAATCAATCACATTTCAGCTGTATTTAGCCATTGGAATTTTGTGACCATAACCTTGTTTCTTCTAGACTTTACAGTGCTTTGACGCCATGTCAGGGCTGCTAACAAGTCCCAAGGTCTCCCATTTAGCTGTAGAGGGATGAAGAATAGCAAATCCTTAAACTTCTCCCTTAAAAGCTGGGTTATAGCCTGTGTCATCCAGCAGAGCCAACACAACAGTTTTGATATTAGCCCTTCTCATTGTCACACTGAACACTGTCAAGCAAAACTGTGATGATACGAAAAGATGTGTTTAGACGGAGCAAACCACTGGCACGGGGTCATCACACTTTTAGCTCAGGGACTCCATCCTGCCATGGAAAACTACTGATATGCGGAGTTCTAATTATCCTTTCTATAGGCAAAAAAAAAAAAGTTAACAATAGCAGCTCTTCTTTGAATCACACCAACAACTGCAATTATTTCAGAGAATGGAGAGTCTCCATGTAGGCCACTGACTTCTGTAAATACTTAATCATTGTTTTGAAATCAATTCAGAATTCAGAAGACAAACTGGAATGAGTAAACCTCATGAAATCATGATGTTTTTTTATTCCCCTTTCCTTTCGAACATCCAAATCTTGGTTAAAGGCAGTGAAATTACCACTGTGCAGCTTGTAGGGGTGACTGAATTGGCAGACAGAGACCTGTTCAGTGAGAAAACATGAACAGCAGAAAAGGGAGGAGGTCTGTATTTGCTGCTTCCATCATCTCAGTGCAGAGAGGTACTTACAGCATTTCGTTAGTCAATTTCCTCATGGTGCTTTCACACTCTTTGGAGAAGTTGTCAAAAATGGAAAGCAACAAATTCTGTCTGCAAGAAGGATGAGAAGAAAGTTAAGTTTCAGGCTGGATTTTGGCCAAAGCCTTGTCTTATCTGCAGATGATCTTCACAGACATGTAAGGTAAGCCAGCGCTGGCCTCATGGCAGCACGAACAGTTCCTGTAGGCATCTGGAAGTGGGAAGAAGAAGGCTTCAAATACTGTGAAAATAGGTAGTGTAAGGATGTGTAAGGTGTGTAAGGATGGTCTTTCAGTTTGGACGTTGTGCAGGATGTATTTTTTTACAGTGCAGTAACTTGAACTTGAATTAAATGTTGTGTTTTGAAATATTGTATTGAAGTGGGCCAGATTCTCCACCGGGATGAATGGAAGCAGTTAGGCTGGCTTATAGAGAAGAGCTAACAGCTGCTGGGAAACTGGCCTGGTACAGAATCACAGACCAGGTCAGGTTGGAAAGGACCACGGTGGTCCAACCTCCCTGTGTCATCCTAGAGCACATTCCAGACAGTTCTGGAATATCCCCAGAGAGGGAGACTCCACACCCTCTCTGTGCAACCAGTTTCAGTGCTTGGTTACCTGCACAGAAGGAAGTTCTCCCTCATATTCAGACGGAACTTCCTGTGCATCAGTTCCTGCCTGTTGCCTCTTGTCCTATTGCCCAGCACCACTGAGCAGAGCCTGGTCCATCCTCTTGACACCCTCCCTTCAGCTACTGACAGACATTGATGAGGTCCCCTCTCAGTCATCTCTCCTTGGGGCTGAACAGGCCCAGCTCCCTCAGCCTTTCCTCATCAGAGAGATGCTCCCATCCCTTAATCATCTTCGTAGCCAGCTGGACCAGCTCCACGATCTCCATGTCTCTCTTGTCCTGAGGAGCCCAGAACTGGACACAGCACTCCAGATGTGCCTCACCAAGGGCTGAGTAGAGGGGCAGGATCACTCCCTTGACCTGCTGGCAATGCTCTTCCTAATGCCCCCTGGGACTCCATTGGCCTTCTTGGCCACAAGGACACACTGCTGGCTCAGGGACAGCTTGTTGTCCACCAGGACCCCCAGATCGTCTGCAGAGCTGTTTTCCAGCAGCTCAGCCCCAAGCCCATACCAAGCCCAGACCATATTTAAAAAACTGGCTGGAATCCGGAGATTAACTTTGCATGCTTAAAGTAAAGCAGTTTGAATAGTACAAGTTGAAAGATGACATATTTGGCAAAATCTCTGGTTTTGAGGCTTTGAAAGTAGCAGCCAGGTACTCTGCCAGTATGAATGGAAATGGCTTTGTCTCACCTCATTGCTGATGCCCCTGGTAGGGGAGCAGTCATTTCTTGATTTGCATGGGGTATTTCCCCCCTGCAATTTACTAAGAAAACAGTCACTTAATATAAGAAAATGACTTACTAAGGCACCCCTGTTTTTATAGACCAAGCTCATGCTGCAAAGTCAAGCACCCAAAAAATAATATAGTATCAGAAATCTAGTTATCTTTATCAGAATGAATACTTTTTTTCTCTGCCAGAGTTGCTCCTGCATTTAATACACTCAGAGACTTGATCTGTGAATCTGAATCAGTTCATTAGCAACGGAAGTGCTTGACAGTACAATCTCTGTTCTGTTCTTGCAGAATCAAGAACTCCTTGGCAAAATGAGGTAGGCAGAGAAAGCATAGCATCACCCCTAATTTTACCCTAAAGAACTGGAATCTACTCCTGCCTTTCCAGGACATCCCTGAAGTGAAGGCATGGGAGTGACACCGATCAGGCCTCCCACAACTGCCCGCTCAGTACATCATTTCTGTGGCCTTCCTTTGAGACAGACAAGAAGCGAGGCACCTTCATGGCTCAAACTAAACTCATTTGGGGTTGCTTTGGCTGCCTAAAGCCGACCGAGGGTTGGTTTGTTTGAAACATAGATGCTGAAAAATGACTTCCAGTTGTCTCGGGTTAACTGCCCCAAGTTCGTGGATGCAAAGCCCTCGCTGTGCCACGGTTTCCAGTTGTGGGGAGAACAAAACTGTCTGTTACCTGAAATGTTTGGAACTAAACTGAGTAACCTCTTTCTGTAGGCTTGGGGCAGGCCCTAATTTTGGTGGGTAATTGAAAGCTTGCCCTTTCTACTATGTCATCATATCACCTGTATTAATTAAGCTGCATAGCTAAAGGCTACAGGAGTTTCTTCTTTTTTTTTTTTTTAATTAGGGCAATGTGCTATTGATAAAGGTCTGCCTTCTGTGTGCCAGTAGGCTTTTAATTGAGATACCAGGAAAAATATAAGCTTTAAGCAAACTTAAAATATTGTTTCTGCTGGCAGATCCAGGGCACAGGATGGGATCAATTTCTGCTCTAGAATAATTTTCCTGGCCTTAGCAGAGATTTGCTATTTCCTGCAAGGCCTTGCAATGTACCACAGCTTCCCTGTAACTGGAATAAAGATAATCAAACCTTGTGAGTGGAATAAAGCAGAATTGCCATTTTGGAGCTTCTGAAGCACCGCAGTACAATAATATGCTATTTGGACTTACTTTTCTGTCCTTAGATTTCGAAAAGCACAGCAGTGGCTGGGATATGTTAGGACAGCTTCCAGAAGACTGCTGAATTTATGCAGTGGTGGCAGCCTCTTTAATGAGTAAGATGACGTTGCATTTAAGACCTGAATGGCCTCAAGCCCGTAACTAGGCAGGGACTCCAGCGCTGTCGAAGAAATATCCCTGTGAAATGAAGAGAGACATTCACTTTCCTTTTCATCCCTATAAAAATACCACCAAAGCAGGACAGTAGGTAACAGCAACTGTTTTTTTCACAAAGGTTCAGATCTACAAAGCCGCTTCAGCACCTGATGCCCAGCTCAAAGACGTGGTCTGTGAAACTACAGAGCAGCTGGGTAAGAGCATCCCTGTGGCTCAGCAGCTCCAGCCAGGCAAGGAGCTCCCTTTGTCTTGGGGAAACTGAAACCCACCACTCCAGGGGCTGTGTCCTGACCTTTCTGTTTGAAATCCATGCATGGAGTGAGGGAACGCCTTTTTAAGCCAGAGACAGGGAGAGAAGAAGGTGGGCAAAAGTGACTCTCCAGCCAGCTAACAGGTAGGACGCCCTCTTGGCTCTCTGCTTGGCTCTGAAGGGCTGTTCTAGGTGCTTTAATTAACGGGCTAGTAATTAAAACCCCAAAAGAATCTGTCATTCTTGCCAACACAAACTTGAGCAGTTTGGCTTAGAATAACTTCAGAGGGGCTGTTTGTGTGAAGAAAGTCCATCAGTGATTAAGGATTTTCAGAGTAAGGACATTAAACAAAGGAAAAAAAGGCCCACAATTCTGAAAGTGATAGCAGTAATGCCATGTTCCATAAAGCACCAATAAAAGGCACAAAAAAGGCATGTGCAGCACAGAGTGCTATTTACAGAACCACACTGTTTTGTTGCGTGGAGTTACAGCCAGGGCAGCCCTCCAGTAAATCCTTGATCAATAAATCATGAGGATGATAATAATGTGTTTTATTCAGCACAAGCTTACAGCATGCAATCAGCTGGTTCACTTTTATAAACAAATTCTAAACCAATATATATTGCCAAAACATATCCATCCTACCAAAGGACAAGTTAGTTTGCAATGTCAGAATATAAGACACGGGAACAGGATCAAGATAAATAAAGTAAATCAGGATAATAAAGCAAAAAGCAAAATATATAAGAGGTGGAGATCAATGCCAACACTAGAACTGGCCGATATGTGTTCGCCAGGGTGCAAACTCCTTTCACCCTGTAATTTCATGGCATCTTGTTGACATGTTTCCACTTTCTACACAGAGGGTAAGAGATCAAATCTCCTTCCCGACTCGAAGCCTGTGTTTGCTGTGGTGACACAGCTCTGGTGGCACAGTGCAGTTCCCACAGGACACTCAGTTAATGGAGTTGTGGATACTTACAGGACATCTGGCCCTGTGGCCCCTCTCAGGGCATCATTGTGTATCCGCCTGAGATTCTTGTTGTCCTTCAGGATTCTGTGGAACCAAAAATGGACTCTCTTTATGTCTGTATTTTAAAAATCACTTTTTTGGTTTCTTCTTCGCACCTGTTTCAATTCTTTCTCTCACCACAGCAGTGGTTGTTGCACTGCCTGGCTGGGGAGTGCTTGTATTTCCCGTGTGACCTCCCAGACATAAACTGTAGATTCCTTAGTTTATGCTGCTGTTTCAAGTTTTACACTAATTTATGGAATTTTGTTAAGACTTATGAGCTTTTCTCACAAAAGCTGTACTGTTTTAAGGGATATTGTTTCAGGAAAAGCAGTAAGAGCTGCAGGATTAACAACTGAGTCCCAATGACACTGAAAGATGCAGTTTTCTCATGGGTATTGGGAAATAAAAGACACAGCCAGTTAAACTGAAGGAAGAGCCCCTGACTGTATTTAAATTATTATTTACTGTTCAAATTACTGAGGAGGGAAAGCATACTCACAATTGATTCAGCTTTGTCCCGTTGAAGGCATGGCTGTGGATATCTTCAAATCCATTTTTATACAACTTGCTGGAGATTAAATAAAGATAAGGGAAAAAGATTTGGAAAAGGCGAGATAACGTTATGTACTACAAGTTTCAGACCTTGGTGCTGCATTCATTTTAATGATTAGAGGGTCTGCTTATAAAGAATGAAGGTAACTATAGCTCTTAAATTAAGAAAGACGCAGTTTAAATTCTCTAAGCTCCTTCCTTGTTTAGCTGCTGAAGAGAACTCCTGTGGAGGTACAGATCCTCCCCCTGCTGAGGGACTCACCTGTGCCTACCTGGGGCTGAGATCCAGAAACAAGACATTAGTCCAGGTAAGCTCCTGGCACACAGACAACAACCCGGAGCCAGAAGACCTCGGTTTTGTGGTGCCAGCAGGTGCAGCTGGAAGGGCCTAGAGAAGTGTCAAAGGTGGAAAGCAACTGTAAAGCCTGGAGGGAGCTGCTGGATTGCAGATCCTCTAGGGACAGACAAATCTTCCAAGAGACAGCTTTGCAGAGAGGCAGGGGTGAGTTGTGCATTATCCAGCAGTCGGTGAGTTATCAGCTTCTCCAAAGGGCTGCTGCCAGCCTTGATTTGTGCTGTGGAAGCCTTGCTGTCCCCTGCACTGCACAGGGACACTGGATGCCACTCTGGTTCCTGATTCTCCACCCTGAGGCCAGACACCTAAAGGCTGGGCTCTGCTACACCTCAAGTCCAGCTCTTTTCCTTCATTAGGAGATGTAACGTATGGGTCTGTTAATATCTGTGATATTAAGTTCATGTATCCAATAGAACTTCAAGAAAGTCACTTGTATATATTATTTTTTCTTTAATATTAAGCCCTAATAGAAAACTTGGCACAGTTTATGAATTAAACAACATTTCTGTCGCTTTTCCACTTGCTTTTGGGATAGGACAAACTGACCCTATGAAACCTGCTCCCAAGTGCTTGAGTGTGGGGAGCACCTGACTCCTTTTGATAGAAGGTATCTACCTCAGCATAATGCTGAAATTAGTGATAGCCTTAAAAACCATGACAATACGTAGGATCAATTTCCCAATCCACAAGAAACATTAACTGTTGGAAAGGCTAAATTAGCTATTTGCAGTGCAAAGTATGACTGCAGGGTGACTTTACACCTCCACAGATCACTTGTGTTTCAGCAGACCGCGCTGTAACAAGAGGAATTGCTTCACCTAATTACAGCTCACCACATGGGGTGGAGTTAACACATAGCTCTACAATTAGGAAGCTGCCGATAAGATAATTCTTTTCTTCTTGTGGTGAGCTCCCTGTCACAAAAGGATGAGAGAAAAATGACTGTTGGCTGTTTCCTGACTTAGACTCCCTCCCATTTACTATGCTTTAGGGTTACAGTAAAGACTTTAAGCACCTTTCTTCATCTCTTTTATGTTCATTTTCTTGCACCATTAGCAGAATCATAATTTTGCTGAAGTTATTTTGAGAACTTGTTAGGAGGAAAGAGGCTCATAAGATGAAATGATGCACTAATCCAAGCAATTGCTCCTCTTTAGCATTGGGTAGGAGTAGCATTCAGTCACGTTTATGCCCAGTTCCTCTCTAGTTTCCAGAAGGTTTTGGTCAATACATAAAATCTGTGTTAAAATTACTGTCATGCTGGCACATCAGCCTGATGAAGAGTCCATCAGCTGCAGTTCTTGCACATGTGCACAGCTCCTGTGCAGGTGCATGGAGTCTATCCATGGAGTTTTGGGCAGGGTTCCTGTTGGATGTGTACTGGAGCCTGGCCCCCAAAGGCTGGCTTCACTGGGCTCCCCTGGGGCTTGTGGCTACCACACCAAGTGGGTGGCCTGCTGCTGCTCTCTGTGGCTCAGAGGGTCCTTCTGTGGGAGACCCAAAGTTTGGCCACATCCTGCCGAGAGGCTCAGCATGTGATTTTTCCTCTTCCAGCACTACTTTGTGGAAGTTTGTGTGAAGATGAGTGAGCTGTGAAATCCGTACATGGTTCTTGCTGCGCTGGCAGAGGACATCTCACTTTGGCTTTCTGCTGCTTTCTGCATTCCTCAGGCGGGGCATCTCACAGCATCAAACCCACCCACCTCACAGGGGGCTGAAGCAATGAATCCACTGTTGGCTAAAAGGAAAGTCTTGGGTGTGGCGACTTATAGGGATCTTACAGGAGCATAAGCTGAGGCAAAAGAAATCAGGGTAAGAAGCAGCATCCGTAGTTTGTACCAATTTCTTCTGTGTCTCCATCCCTCCTCTTCAGAGGGACCCTGTGCAGCTGAAGTTCAGCTCCCTCAGACTGCTTGGACCCTGACAGCACTGTTTCAAGAAACTGCATCCCTGAGGTAAGAACAGAGACTTTGGCCTCCAGTGCAGCATTTGTAGTTTATATCCTGCTGATGGTATTTTTAAAAACAGCATTGCATGGAAGATGAAGATTCAGATCCCTCATCCTATATTCTTTCCTCAGTGAAGTTATCTTTTGGATAAAACTTTGCTCTTCATCTTGAAGAACATCCCTATGTCTCTTAAGCATTTCAAATTCAACTCAAAATACACATATATATTTTTTGGGGCTTAATGTCAAGATTTTCATGAAGTCAGCCCACTTTCCTCAAGCAGAAGTGTTATCCCTTCAGAAGGAACTGGAGCTAGGATTATTTTACTCACAGTGTCAGTGATTCATTGTTCATCCCTTGGAAAGCATTTTGTGGTATAATTGTCATACGCAAGTTATCACAGAGCTCCCTTCGGAACGAAAAAAAAGGTATTTTTGTCAGTGATTCAAGAACAAGATGGGAAACACGCACAGCTGGCTTAGGATGGGTCTCTACTTACAAAATAAAATGAGCTTCCAGTGAGAAGATCTGTGTCAGGTCTGGAAATTGTCTAATTCCAGTGTTACAAATGCTCCTAGAAAAAAACATAATTCCTATTTATAGAAGAAAATATTATTAGAGTGGATGCAACAAGAAGCCGACTTGGTAGGTCTAAGTTTAACAGTGCTTTAAAAGGTGACTGACAAATCTAATTTTTTAAGTAGGTTCCAAAGGTGTTTCTAAGGCCTGTAAAAATCAAGCTTTTTAGAATTCTCAGGCAGTGTCCTGGAGGAGCAGCATATGTTCTCACTACATTAAGCACGAGGGAGAGATTTTAGTTACACCTTTTGTTTAGTACCCTGTTAGTCTGAAAGATTTATTCTAGAAATAAGCACTTACCAGAACTACTTTGTAGACTTCTGTTTTGTCCATCACTGCCCTGCCCTTGTACACTGAAAGACCTCGCTATTGGCTAACTACAGGTTAAAGTTACTGTAAGCAATGTATGTACTTCTAGCATACTGTAATGCATGAAAAACCTTTTTCCTTACACTCCTGAATTTGATTTGTCTACTCCTTTGGAGAAAAGAATAAATAAAGCAAACAGAAAAGGAATAGAACTCTCTCTTACAAGTATTTTAGCTTTGGAAGATTTCTGAATGCTCCATCCTCAATGTGCAACAGATTTTTCGTGTTCAGGATTAATCTGTAATGAGGGAAAAATATTTCAGTATTATAATCATTATAGATTTGGGAGGGCCCTGAGTTTTGCTTGTGATTTACTTCCTCAGAAAACAGCCTGCAAATATGCTGCTGGGTGCATTTTGAGGCACTGTTGGTAATAAAAATGGCCTGCAATTTTTAGGCAGCAAACAAAAGATAACACTGCCTGAATTCTCATGGTTCTCTGAGCTGATCTGGTTTGGATATCCTGGTCTCTGGTGGGAGTTAGAATTTTGGGCTTGGATGTGGTGCCAAGCCTGGACCTGAATGTGTGTGTGTGCCTGGCCTTTACTCCACAATCAGATCCCTTCAAGTCATCCCTTGTTTCCATTACATTACTGATGCTCTTCCTAGCCAGGAAAGGCAGCTCCTCAGATAGTTTAACCTCTTAGGAGCACCATGGACTTCCTTAGAGCAGCAGTTGGTAGGAGTGGATCAGCAGAAACTGGGAGAGAAGTGTGTGAGAAGTCCTGTTTGCTAGTGGTCACTCAAAAAATGGGCGGATCTCTTATTCAAGGAGCACTTTCTGCAGCTGAACCATCTGGTAAACCTCTGTTTGCCCTGAAGGCCGATAACTGTAGCTCAGCTCCCTCCCTGTGCATGACTTCCAAAAGACAAAGATTTTAGCATGTGAAATGACAAGAAAAGTTGAAATTCAAGGATGCCATTGAACTCACTACCCTGATCATCCATTGAATGTGGACTTGAGTGCAGCTTGGGACATCAAGCCCTTGCAATGTGAGTCCTGTACAGCACTTAAGATTCAAGGAGGTTTTCTTGCCAGCTTCCTGGAGCTCTTTAATGGTCTTGCTTAGCCTCTGGGTTTTGGAAGACAGGCATAAGACAAGCTATCCATAAACTGTAGGTGAATGCATGGGGTCAAATCTTTCATTCCTTCCTTAAACACACCATTCATTCTAGTGGAAGTTGGACTCAATCAGAGGTTGACAAATCTGTATCCCTTGCTTGTGTGAGTAACTGGCTTCAGCGATGTTCACACATTCAAAAACAAGAGATGAATTTGTCCTCACTCAGTTGCACAATTTTAAGCCACTCACTGGCCATGCTGTGTAAAAAGGGCAGTAATGAGATATTGAATCAGATTTAGAGTTTCCAATTTCACTAAATATTTCAGAACATTATCCCAGTCATTGCTTTTAACTCTCTCTCTCAGATGCCTGTGCTATGCAGGTCAAGTTTAAAATCAGTGCGTGTTCTGGTTGAGTAATATTTCAGTGCTCCACAGAAGAGCCATGCATACTAAGCAGCTGTATTTAAATAATGTAGGGCTTTGAAAACGGCATCTTCAAAAAGAAAGATTTTTCTCGTCTTTTGTCACCTCAAATTATTTCCCTGCTTAGAAAGCCTGACAATGCCAGCAGAAGCAGACACTGAAAGCAGTGGGACTCTGTGCAGGGATGCCTCTGCATGAGCTAGATCTCCAAGGCCAGACCTTACAGAGTGCTCACTATTTTATACAGTACTTTGGAGAGAAATGTTTCTCATCATAGCTCTCAATCAAAGCCAACCAAAGTTAACAGAGACAGATTTGGTCCAGGAATACTTCTCTGCAGACTGTTTACTCCTCGATGATCCGAAACCACAATGTGGATGCTTTTTTTTAACTGATGCTCACATTTCAGACAAGGTGGGAAGGCTGTCAAAGGCGCTCACTTCTATTCTCTCCAGGGAGTCGCTCTGAGAGATTTCACTGCAATGAAAACAGCAGACACAAAGCAACACATTACCAGAAAAGACACCAGCAACTGGCTTTCCACTTTGTATTTCCTCCTTTTATGCACATTTGTTCAACCTCTCCCATCAGTCTTGTCCATGCCTCACCTCAGACATCCTGGGAGCCCGTGCCAGCGTGGTTTGAGAGAGGACCAGCCTTTTGCTGTCCTGGCAAAAGGGAAATCCAGCCCTTAGGAATAAGTATCTCTGTAACAGCCAATCTCCATTTGCTCAGTAAATTGCAGGTAAGGTAGAGAGACTAAAGGGCCAGAACTAATGTAAACAGAGTGAGCCCAAGTTTCGTGAGCCTTTTGCTCCCTCCTATTTTTGGTTCTGTTTAATGAATTTATTTGCTGGGTAAGGACATGGATAATGTTCACAGTGCTTCACATGATATTATCAAGTCAGAATTACGGTCATCTAATCCACGGATGTAGAAATACACAGATATGGATTCAGCACACTTTATGAACAATTTTTGGATTTAAATGCCATTTTCATTTCATATATACAAACTGAAAGGAAGTGGCTGTTTTCATCATGACACAGACCAACATGACTGTTTCTGGTGGCACTCTCAGATTGTGATGTATAGATGCTCCTATTCCACGTGTGTATTCAAGATTAATCAATACTGATACATAGAAAAAGAAAATCCACTTATTAAGTGCTTGTTAAATGCTTTTTAGATCAAGATGTAAGAGGCTATGCAAAACTGAGTCCTGAAAGAAAACAGTATACATCGATGCATATATAAGGGAAAGATCTTCAAAATTTCTCAACAGAATTGACTAGAAGGCCACACAAACTAAACCTAAGATTACACACTGTCAAGAAAAAATATTTTCCAAACAACTGGAATTCGTCTACACAATCAGAGTCAGTATAGTCACAGTCCTGGGTGTTAGTTAATTCAGTTACAGTTATGAGAAGACAAATCTATTGGTGTTGATATAAAATCCCTTAGACCAGAATGAATTCTGTATTTCATTTGTAGTGGCAAAGGCAGATGCACACTAGAAATCACACAGTTAACATGTATGTGTGTCTTACAAAAATATTAAGGATTTTTTTCATCATCATAATTCAGTGAGAATGTTATTCTTGGTATTGCACTAGTTAGTTATAAATGAAAGATGGATGTAGAATAAGTGGCCTGATCCTCAGAGATTCACAGGCTTGGAGGGATCAGTGCCTGCTCACAGAACATGAAGACTCAGATTTGGGGTCTGAAACATGGTTCTTCCATGGGATCTTCCTGTCACCCACACTTTTTCCATTTACATATGTTGGAATGACTTATGGCATGAGAATAATTTATCATCTGATTTTCAGAGAGTGATGTGTTGCCAAATAGCTGATTTAGAGACTTACAATTTTAAAATATGCATTTTTCAAAGTAGCACTAAATCTCAATAAAATTATGAAGTGTTCTACAAACTAATTTCAGAAAAATACATTGACTCCTACACAGTTAATCTGGAGAGATTCATTAAAAGCACACAAAAAGATCAATTAAATTCTCATTATGGAAGGGAAAATGTCCACGAACAAACCACTCTATGGAGAATATGACATATGTACAGTTTGAGAAAGTGTAGCCTAGAATCATAGAGGTAGGAGAAATTTTGTAGATTTAAGTTGCTCTCCAGTGTGAAAATGATTAAGTTGCCATTAAACATTCAGATGCAAGTGTATGCAAGAATACAGCACCACTGGATTCAGCTTTAATACTGTATTGCAGCTGGATATGTGCAGCAGAGGAGTACAAAAAGTGCACCTTGAAAAGAAAGCAGCATCTTCCGTGCTGCTGCTTAGGTTCTGGGGGAGGTCATTGCCCTGCTCTTCACTGCACTGCTGTGTCATCAGCTTTGTCCTTTAGAGGCCACTCAATGCAGACAAAATAAAAAATAATAAATAATGGAGACTTGAGCGCGCCATTTCAGCTGGAATAACAGCAGAAATGAGGGCAAGAGGGGTAAGACGAGCCTTAAGGTCTGAATCCTTGGTGGAAAATAGGTACAATGCCGAGGGTCGGGAAGCAGCGCAGACCCGGTGTGCAAAATTACAGCACCTGCAAGCTGAAAGATCTAAGAAAGGGCTCAGTCCTACTGATCCCCTGCCAAGATTATCTCTCACTGCAAAATGCTGAAGAAATGTCTTATTTGGGTCTTTTGTAAATGTATAATCACAGAGTGCCATGGCTGTCATTGCAGAGGTAATGTTTGATGATAGAAATCTATCTCCTCTGCTAATCAAATGCTCCTCTCATCAGTTACTAAGCTGTATCCAGTTTTCTCTGACATGATTAATATTTCATAATTTGATCTTTAAACGGCTGTTAGAAATCACGCCTTTTCAAAGGATCTTTTGTATACTGTTTGTATGAAAGGAATGCTATGTTTATCCTTCCCCTGTGGTTTTTTTTCATCGATAGCGTGTATTAGCCACACATTTTTACATTATTATAAAAGGATGATTTTTGTAAGAAATTAGGGAAAAGCCTATGGAAAATATTGACAACTTACATGATGAAGGCATCTCGAAGTCCTTCAAATGCATGTGATGGGATTACTTTTACAGGGAGATGAGTAAATGATCTGAAAAAAAGAAGAGAGGGAGGAAAGGGTTGTAAGGCATGGGGTTTCCTTGTTTATAATTGTGCCATTATAGTAGGGAGAAAACCAATAAAGCATAATGCCACCTTATTTTTCCTGCAGGTCTCTGTACCTCTGCGTCCTAATCCATTTGTCATTGATCTCAGTTAAATGGAATTCAAAAGATATTGGGTCCGTTCCTCAACAGCATAAATTTGAGAGTAATCACCATCAAATCAATAATAATCATAACCTATTAAGTAAATTTATAGCCTGATGAAAGTAGGCTGCTACATTCACAGTTATATGAAGCTACAGGCTATTTAACGTTAGATCCTCAGAAGAAGTGGCTTTCATATACATTTTTCGCTATTAAAACAGTATCTTTGTGTTCGCTGCACCATATTCTCCTCCCAGCAATATCCCTGGAATGTTGCAGCATGGCATCATGAATGTGGCTGTGCACAAAGTGTAGAAGAACTTCAAATCAGACTGGTATAATGGAATTCTTTTTTTTTAATAAACTGCATCCGTGTGGTTATTTGAGTCGAAGCAAGTATGGATTTTAATTTTTAATTTTTTAGTTTCTCTGACTGAGAAGTTAACGATGATGTGGGAGACAGAGCCACATGTTACCATTCTCCACATCTGAACCACAGTACTTTTACCAGCCAATTTATCTATCCGTGACCACACTCTCCCCGATAATGGCCATAGGAAAATATTTAACATATTTCAAAATGTTATCTCTGTGAAAACAGATAATTGCTCCTTTTTGCTTTAGAATGACAACTATGTAGTCAGAGACATTTGTTTCCCATCCTTAAACTCACCCCCTCAAGGCTTTTTGACTGAAATGTTTCCATGCTATTCACATAACCTGCTTTTTTTTCATTGTTATCATAATCCTTTAAATGAACAAGTAGGTTTATGATTGTCAATGTTCACGTTGAATGTTCATCAAGTTTTTTACATATATATATGTGTATATTTTTATATATTTAAAAATACGTCATACCTACACATTATAAAGGCAGGCTGTCACACATACTGTGTCTAGAGATTACAAATCTGGATGCACCTAGGAGCCTGGAAGTCAATTCCTAGCTATGTTCCAAACAGTCTGTATGGTTTGAGGCAAATCATTTAGTTCCCTTGGACCTTGTCTCCCTGTCAGTAGACTGGGAATAACAATGCTTCTCTACCTAACTAGAGTGATACAAGGATATGTATGTTTGTCATGCCATTGTGATTGGGTCATACCTGTCTCTAGATCGATGCTGGCATGCTTTCTGTGTGTGAGGTTTGGTTAAATCAGAAATGAAACTAAGTCATGCAGCTTGAAGAATGTATTTTTCCCTGAGGGGTAGAGACAGGTAGAAGTAATCTGCAGTAGATTTTAACACTCTGAGCCAAAAGGAAAAGAACTTCAGGAAGAAGCAAAAAGTAGAAGCTGAGAAATTCTGGCTTTATAACCCTATAACTGCACCATCAGCTCAGGCTGCTTGGAAAACAAAGCATTACTTTTGTGAAACTGCTTGCAAAAAATATTATAATTTACAAAGGAAAAGGAAATGTGACTGAAGGTGCAAAAAATAAAACCAAATCTTGGCTTTCAATTATGTCAGGCCATGAGCCTATTAGGTCTCTGTGACATGCTGGTGGGTGAGCAGTGTGCTGGTTGTAATGGTGCATGGCTTAGAGTGACAGGTGATGATCTTCAAGGTCCTTTTCAACCCAAACCATTCTAAGATTCTGTTAATATTTACTGAACAACCCCAGCTCACTCAGCCCATTTCCTTAGGAGAGGTGCTCCAGCCCACTGAACATCTTTGTGGCCTCCTTTGGACTCGCTCCACCACGTCCACATCCTTCTTATGCTGGAAGCCCTCGAGCTGGATGCAGCTCTCCAGGTGGGTTCTCACAAGAGCGGAATACAAGGTGAGAATCCCCTCCCTCGCTCCTTTGGATGCAGCCCAGGATACCATTGGCTTTCTGGGCTGCCAGCACACATCGATGGCTCACATCCAGCCTCTCATCCACCAGCACCCCCAAGTCCCTCTCAGGGCTGCTCTCAATTTATTCTCTTCCCATCCTGTATTTGTGCTTGGGATTGTCCTGGCCCACATGCCGACCTTGCACTTGGCCTTGCTGAAACTGTGAGGTTTGCACAGTCTCCAGGCCTCGAGCCTCTCCCACCTCTCGAGGTCCCTCCCCTCCAGTGTGCCCATCCCACCACACAGCTCGGTGTCATCCCCTAACCTGCTGAGGGTGAGCTCCGTCCCACCAACCACGCTGCCGACAAAGATGTAAATCAGAGCTGGTCCCAGTACGATTCCTGAGGAATGTCACTCGTCACTGCTCTCCACTCAGACATTGAGCCATTGACTAACTCTGAGTGCAGCCACCCAGCCAACTCCCTGTCCACCAAGTGGCCCACCCATCAAACCCATCTCTCTCCAATTTAAAGACAAGGATGTCATGCAGGCCAGTGCCAAATGCTTTGCACAAGTCCAGGTAGATGACGTCCGTGGCTTTTTCTCATCCACTGCTGGTGTAACCCCATTCTAGAAGGCCACCCAATTCATCAGGCATAAGATCTGCCCTTAATGAAGACACACTGGCTGTCGCCAACCACCTCCTTAGTTTCCATGTGCCTTTGCATGGTTTCCAGGAGGATCTGCTCCAGGATCTTGCCAGGCATGAAGGTGATACTGAGTGGCATGTATTTCTTTGGGTCTTCCTTATTTCCCACTGTAAAAATGGGGGTTATGTCTCCCCTTTTCTTAATTCCATCAGGGCGTTAGCTTTCCTAACCTCATCCCCATCTGCTCAATTTCTCTGTATTCCTCCCAGGCTACCTGTCCCTGCCTCCACCCTCTATTCCTTCTTTTTGTGTTTGAGTTTGTCCAGGAGTTCCTTGTTCATCCATGCAGGCCTCCTTGGTGATTTGCCTGACTTCCTCTTTGTTGGGGTGTATCACTCCTGAGCTTGGAGCTGATCTTTGAATATCAATCAGCTTTCTTGGGCCCCTTTTCCCTCCAGGGCTTTATCCCATGGGACTCTGCCATGCAGGTTCCTGAAGAGGCTGAAGTTTCTGCTCTGCTGAAGTCCAGGGTAATGAGCTTGCTGTGTGCCCTCCTTGCTGCCCTAAGGATCTCAGACTCTATCATTTATGGTCCTGGCAGCCAAGGCTGCCCCTGAGCTTCACATTCCCCACCGGCCCCTCCTTGCTGGTGAGAACGAGGCCCACACTGCACCTCTCCTCCTTGGCTCCTCTATCACTTGGAGACAGAAGTTACCATCAAAGGATTCCAGGAACCTCTTGGATTGCTTATGTCCTGCTGTGCTTTAAGACCCCCATGAAGACCAGGAATTGTGAATGTGAGGCTGTTCCTCTCTGTCTGTAGACGTCTCATCTGCTCAGTCTTCCTGGTGGGGTGGCCTGTTCAGATTTCTTTCTGACAGCACTCAGACTGCGTGATACTCAGATATGACCATTCAGCTGAGGAAGCTTTTGACAAAAAATCTTTTTACAAAGCTACAGAGCTTTTATACATCTAACTTGCCAACACTACTGGCCTGACTTCTGTAGCTCATGTAAGGAGAGATGCACCCATCTTTAATACAAGCACTGTTTTGAAGACTATTGTTAAAGGATAAACTTTTGCATTTTTAAGAAAACCTGTAAAGTTTCTTTCATATCTAATGCATCATAACTTGTATGCTTGTACTCGTTGCTGTCATTCAGCGCTGACAATGCTGCAGCTCCACAGAATTGCAGGACTTCTTGGAAAAAAGACAGGAGGAAGTGGAGAGCCAGCCAGCCTTCCTGGCATTCAGCAGCCCTTGGCATTTCTGGTTTTCCAGGTACATAATTCTAGGCAGTAAGGTTTGAAATGGCCAAGCTAAATGTATTTAAGGCTATCCAGGAGTGTTGGGAAAGAGGGGAACTGCCACCACATAGACTCGAGCGCCAAGAAAAGCTTTTGAGAGCTCTGGATGCCCCAAGAGCTCAGGACCACTTGCAGTCCTGCTAAGGAGGAATCAAAGCTCAAGCCCACTCACACCAGTGGAGGAAATGTCTGTACTAAAGAGATGGCCTTTTGCAAAAAGTGTTTAGTTGAACTGATAATAATATAAAAAGCATAGGCCCAATACCAATAGATATGAACGAATTATTGTAGCTGGGTTGGCTGTTTTATTTTATATTTTAGTGTGTTTATTTTATAGGATTACTTGTATTTTTAATGCCCAAGAGGTGAACTCATAAGGTAGACTCCTTTTGGCAAGCATTTTATTCTGTGGCGTCCTCAAACTTGGGAGGATCGGGAATATTGATTGAAACTACGGCTGAAAACCCACTATTTTCCTAGGATTTTTATCAGCTTCTGGGGGGCCAGTGTAAAGGGTTGGCACTGATTTTTAAAGCTCTGCATATTGGGCATTACCTGCCTGAAATGTGAACTATGATATCACACCAAAAGAGTACCTTCCACTAGGGAATGATGGGTGATATAATCTCCTATGGAAGACACTTTGGCCCTGAAACTGAACTTGTCTTACAACCCCGAAGAGCCAAATATGCCCCCAAGGAAGGCATGGTAGAACTGTCTACTTCTTCAGGCTTTTGCCACAAAGTTTTGTATTTGATATCTTGTAATTTGGTGCCTAATCACATGTCACTCACCCAACTGCAGAAGCTCTGCACACAGGGGCACACGTTCAGGTACAGCAAAGTGAACCTCACCATGAAATGAAGTTTTTGAAGGGGCAAAAAGGTCTTAAGTTATCCAATGCCCATTGCTGTACAGCTGGAGTTGGGTGCCTATTCAACTAGACTTTGCTTAAAACCCCAAAAGTACATAGGAGACTTCAAAACAAGGAAAATCATGTTTTGTTTCAAAATATAATGGTGTATTAAAGATTATTTTTCTGCTGAGACTAAGAGGACGTATAGCTGCTGTAGCCAAAGGGCATTCAAAGGTGTCTGAATAATGGAGGGTCTGTAGTGTTTGTGTAATATCCAAACTAAAAACAGGAGCTTGAGAGAAATATGCTCAATTCAGGGCTGTATAAACCCCACAATTCTGCAACCTGTCAGAAGTCTAATAATTTTGAAAACCTTTTTAAGCAATAATGTGATGTGGCAAGGATAACTCGGGTAAAGAAAAATGGCTGAAATTTCCCTGCGGGGTATATACTATAGATATAACAAAGTATCAAAAATACATTTGGAAGCACAGATCATTACAGCATCAGATTTTACTCAGGTAGAGCTGGAGTTACATATTGGAGCTTATTTTCTTGACTGACCATAAAATTAAGAAGGACTTTTCTGAGGTCTGGTTTCTGTGTCACAGTGGCACTGATGGAAGGATGTGGGCACCCCAGGAACTGTGCTGGAACAACCTAAACCAGCATTTTCCCCCCAAATTATTAACGCACTTGCAAGCACCATGCTGCAATTCCCCTGGTGCACATGGGTACAGATGTGGCTATGAGGAGACAAAATTAACTTTCCCTTGCTTTCTCCCTCATACACAGAGCTGTGCAGGGGAAGAAGAGAGCTACGAAGACTGGGAGAGTATGGAAAGAGAGGCAGTCAGCACTAACAAAGCTCCAAAAACTGTATGAATAAGAGAGAGGGGAAAGAGCAAGAGACAGGGGAAGACGACAGCTAAATGGATAAGAAGAAACTGGTATGGAAACCAATGGAAGAGATGAAAGAAAAATAAAAGAGGTTGAATAAGAACTGAACAAAAGAGTTATATATAAGTATATGTATAAGAGTATACATGTATAAGAGAATACACGTACACCTGCAGGGTTAGCAACTACATTCATATGTACAGCTTTGTAATTGTATGATGAATTGCAAGCTGTCTATTAAAAACAATACAAAGAAGTGGAAATTTTAATAGTATAGGTTCAGGTTCAATATAAATCAGGTTGGAAGCAGAAGGAGCTGGATGTGTCTCTGAATGCAGACTGAAAGACAGGGATCTTTTCGACGTCTAAGTGTAAATATTTTCTCTGTAGGAGTATTGAGCTGAATCTTGGTTGAACTCTTTTCTGACTATAAAGTTGGTTTCTACAGCCAGCCTAATAGCGGGACTTTGTGTACGATCATCAGGATTAAATGTTATATTAAAGGTACAAAGAAAAATTTTTTTCTCTTCTTTTTGTCCATTACCTAGCCCCATTGCTCTCAGTGAGGCAGAACTGGCAGCAGCCATAAACCCATTATCTGTCCTAATGTGACCACTGAGGTTGAGATCTGGTTTCTTCTTGGGGTGACAGATGGAAAAAGGAGAAATAAAAGATGAAACCAAACAGAGAAAGAATAAAACCACACAAGTTTAGGGCTCTTGATAACCTCTCTGGGCTGTGATGTGCATTGTCCTAATAAGCATGCTTAATCCACTGCCTGCTCTGCATGTGCTGTGAATACTGGGGAAGAAACGTGATGGTTGCAAAAACTGTGGAGAGTCTCTCCTGCTTCCATGGGCTCTGCTTTCTCTGACACTAAGGTAACACAGGGAAATAGGGAGGGAACAAATCCAGGACACAGATTTTTCTAGAACCTCTGACTTTGGAGGAATAGTTCCCATGGCTCTAGATTAATACAAATGAGGTTTTCTTGCTCCTATCCATTCTTGAAGTAGGGAGAAAGGGAAGAGGAGATCAGGGTTAGTATCATCCCTAGGGAATTTCAAGAGCGATTTAAATTTACAAACAAGTCAGATGAAAAGGGAAAACACAGGCTTTGTTACCAAAAGGGTCATAATAAGAAAACCCCAGCTCAATTCATGCAGAGATAACCAAGTGATCCTGGAAATGGCAACCATCCTATCTGCTGCTCCTCTAATCCCATATTTTGACGCCATGATTGTTTAGATCAGGGCTGTAACTGAGCCCATAAACAACACAACACTTGAATACCTACGTATATCAATTATTTGGTCTGGTCTCCTAGATCATGGCTTGGACTATGGTGTGGGAGTGGGGAAAGGGAATGCCCATGATGCCTGGTTATCTTAATTTAATCCTAATTCCCAGCAAAGCACTAGGCAGAAAGTTATGATGGACCACCTTGCAGAGATCTAAACAGCCGTCAAAATTCACAGCAGCTTTTTTACTAAGAGAAGGGGGAAAGAAATTAGTCAATAACTTGTCAGTGAGCTCATCAAGAAGATGAGCAGTGTGAAGAGGATTTTGATGCTTCAGGAGAGAGGGAAAATTAATCACACAAACTTTGGGAGAAGAGGTTACAAGAAGTCCAACAGATTTGTGAAAGAAATAAACAAACCCTAGAACTGACAGAAGGTTTAAGATCACATCTCGAGATTTTAATCACGTTTCTTTAAAGCTAACCATGCCACTACAAGACGCTGGTTTTGGAAAGGCAGTTTATGCCTGCTGTCACAGTGAGAGAGCACAGAAAGCCCTGACACCTGCACCCTGCTCCTCTGTCACTGAGGCTACCGGAGAGTGAGACAGCTCGCCCCTTGAGAAAAGATCCCGAAAGGATGCGCGTCTCCTTCCCGAGGGGAAAACTCTGCGTCCGGGTTTGTTCGAACTTCGAAAGTTTGAAAACTTCAGCCCCACGTTCCGCACCTCCGCGCGGCCAGCGACGCCCCAAGCCCGCACGGCGGGTGGAAAGGCACCCGCTGCCCCAACCCCCGTCCCGGTCCCTGTGCGAGCACCCCGCGGTACTTACGCGCGGGCGGGCGCGGGCAGCGCGCCGTGTGGCGGCGGCGGCGGCGGGCAGCGCTCCCTCACGGCGCTGCCGCCGGCGGGAGGCGGGAGGGAGGCGGCGCGGCCNTCCTCCGCCCGCCTCCCCCCGCCCCGGGGCGGGATCGCCGCCCGCCGCTGCGGGGATGCCACGCTCCGGCCCCCGGGTCTGCCAGGGGAGCTTCCTTCCTCGGCTGCTCTAACTGGGAAAGTTGGCTGCAAAGCCTACAGGTGGCTGGCAGAAGGTTTCCTTGCATGTTCGGAAGTTCTGGTCCCCGCGGTCCTGCCTAGGAGGGGCCACAAGCGATGCTGCCCGTTCCTAGCGGACAGCTCCCCAGTGCCTCCCGTTCCTAGTGGGAAAGCTGTGAGGAGATGTGGGCCCGGGGAACACCCATTTATCTGGCTGTGAACGTCTTCGAGAGTTTGTGCATGGGGGAAAATATGCCACATTTACCTTAACGGGGTGAATGCTTATTGTGCAGATACAGCAGCCTCGTTAGAGGATGGAAGTGGTTGGGATACAAAAGTCCGTGTCAAACGCTCTGTTACAGCTCCATGCATGGTTGCTGTATCACTGATGAAGGATTATAATTTACCTGCTGGGTGATCAGAGAGGCATTTCTGAGTGTGTGACTTGTTACTTTATGATCAATTATACCCTTTGTGTGAAAGCAGCAATCATGTTCTCAGCACTGCTCATCTTCACAAAGGTCCATCCGTTTTGTAAAGGACTGTTTTCCGTGTAACTATCATTATTGCTGTTGTTGTTGTCATTGTTTATTGCTACAACTATAGCTTCGAGAAGCTAGAAAGAAGCTAGTTTAAGAAGCTAGTTAGAAATCAGGACCTTATTTATGGCAAGTGATGGAGCAAGCCACCAAAAAGATAGTTGTTCCCCAGAGCAGGCTTTTTAAAGTAAGTATGAGGGTATGGGTACATCATCCGACCCCTCTCTTCAAGTGTATCCAGGAAAAGTCAGAGCCAAGGAGGGAATGACCCAGCATCACATGGGATTTGCCTGACAACAGTTCTTCCAACTTTAAAATCATGTAATCAAATAATAAGGCCTTATGCATTTCAGGAAAAAAACATGAGACAAGAATGAAGCATGAGACGTGTGTGGTCCGGGGGCATCCCTGTGTTCTCAGCAGGCACTGAGCGGTGGGGAATAGTTACCAACTGCTAAGAACTCCCCTGGACTGGCCTCAACAGCATGACCTGTGTCCATCTGGGTCAGGAGCTGGAACCAAATCTTGCTCAAGAGGGTTGCTGTCCCTTCCAAGAACCCTACCATCCACTCAACCTTCTTCCTTCGGTGTCACCTGCTCCTCTTTAGCTGATAGTGATGTTAGCATTTACCCTGACCTTGCAATGGTTATGAGGTGTGCTCCATCACTTTATTCCGCTATGCTTGGCGCACCCTTTTATCCAACACTACAGCAGGGTTATTCTGACGGATGGTCTACCTAATTCCAGCTAGCATGTGCCTTTATATTGATCGCCTCTCCTCCTCCCCCCTAGCTCCCCATCACCTTTGAGAGCAAAGAAAATGAAGGAGTTGTGAAATCAAGGGATCAACTGAACTGGCAAACGAAGGTTAACATTGTGCCCTTGTGAGGACCTGCAATTTCCTTGAGATCTGTCTGTGTGGCACTGGTGACCCTTTTCTGACACTCAGCTGCCAGTGTTGAAGAGGAGCAGGTTTCTGGGTTCCTGCAGTTTGGTTTCTTCCGGGAGGAGTAATCAGTGAGGAAAAATCTGATTATATTCTTGCGTTATTTACATGTGCCCATATACATTGATTTGGGGAGGAGACAGTCAGAGGGCAAAGAAGAGAGTTCCATCCCCAGACTTCTGCCAAGTCACTGACTCCCAAGGAGCAGCTTGGTTCCTGACTGACTGCGTGTGCACTTGATAGGAAGAAGCAAACCCCCTTCTGCTGGATAGTTTGCCTGTCCACAAAACTGCCTATACTCCCAAAGTCAAGCAAAGTAGTGCATCATCATAAAAAAAAAACCCCAAAACCCAACAAAATTAAAAAGAAAATTTGTTTGACAAGCCATCCTGGAAGAGGATGGGGAGCAGCATGGCTGAGTGACACCTGCTGTCACTCTTTGCCTGGCAGGTGTCATGGGTTGCCCCCATTATCCACAACATTTGATGGTTTGCAGGATTTCACTGATGCTCAGATGCCTTTGAGGATATTTTTAGCGAGGGTGTTAGAACAGCGTGTGGTGTTTGAGGACGTGACTACTTTCCTCAGCAGAGTCCCTGCCAGGAGCGGTGGCACTGCTCTGCCTGTGTCACGCCTGGGAGACATGGCACTGTGAGTGGCCTCCGTGACCTTCAGGGCTTGCCGTCGGGTTGTGATGGTGAATTGCAGGGACAGACTGGCCTCGCTGAGATGTAGCCATTTTGGGCAAAGGTGGTTTTGTGTGCTGCAGCCGTATGAGAGCTGGTTAGCTCAAGCTGGTTTGGGTATGAGCAGCACTCCCATCTTTGGCAGCAATGCCAACATAGCACAGGCTGCAGAGGCATTTCTCTGTCCTTACCTGCTTCTCTTTTGCCTTCAGCATTTTGACCTCCACGTAAAGTACCAGTGGCTGTGAGGTGTTTCGTAACTTAAGGCTCACTGAGGGCTGGGGTTTGTGCTGATATCAAGACATGTCAAATCTCTGAGCCTCCTCCTGCCCGTTCATCAAGTTTGGCAGAGCACCACAATTAGCTGCATAATTATAAATCTTGTATTTGTAATATATGTCTTTATCCCATGTGTGTAAGAGTATATATCTTGTGATCAAATGCAAAAGCCATTCAACAATCTGTAACAATCATACTTAATTGCCTTCAGCCCACTGATTTGTATTCAGCCCACTTTTACCCCCCTGAAAGTGCACCTATCCCTGAAGACCGTGCCCCCTGAAACTGAGAAATGTTACCCATATATATATTAAAATGTTTTGATGCCAATTTTTTTTTAATGTACGTAAATTTGAACTGTAAGCAAAAAACTTTATTTCTGATGGAAAGACAGGATCATTAATCATGCTGTTTGCACATCTGTTCCTGAGTTAATATCTATCCAAGATGAAGCAGTAATTATCCATAGTATAGGCACATACTCATATGGTGTTTAACCTAAACTACCAGATTCAGGAGTAACAGCAGTTTATACATGGAGGAGCCTTCTACAGCTCTGTAACTACTACAAAACTACTAAAAAGAGCTTCACACCTACATTCTTACATGGCTATATAATCATAATAAATGGCAATATATGTATTTTACAGTTCAAGGAACCATCTTTATTCTGGCAGTACTTAAGTGAGAGCTTAAGTCTTACGGGTTGAAGATTCACTGAAGTCACAGGGAATTAAAGATATGCCTGATGTTATTCTTCTGCTCAAGTGCTGGCAGAGGCAGGGATTGCTTTACACATGTTGGAGTGCTCTCCTGAATCCTTGCCTCAAGGCCGCTGTGCAGAAGCGTACGTGAGCCCTTGTGCACAGGGGAATTGCAGCAGTGATAGCAGCTGCCAGAGCTGCAGCTGTAGGTTGTGGGTTTGCTCTGCACAGGCAAAAAATGCAAACAGGAAAACCCCCCAGCCCTTACTCCTTTGGATCTGCCACTGACCTGAAATGTGGGGTTGGTGGAGCAAGGACTGGCAGATCTGTCTTGGAGGAGCTGGTACAAGGTTTCTCACTCGGGGCTGCAACCCGTCAGCCCACTTTGCTCAGGGGCAGCCCAGAACTTGCAGTCATTGCAGACCCGGTTTAGGCCAGTTATTCTAATTTATAATCTTTCCTTCTCTTTCCCCATTTATTAGCCTTAACATGCCTTTTTACAGTTCCTCAGAGAAGTAGTGCCAGTGGAATACTCCTGTGTAGAAAAAATTGCTTCTGAGATACAGAACACAGCTAATTACAGCGCTACAATTAGCTGAATGCCCTTAACAGAGTCCAAGGGGGGAAATTGTAGTGCAGCATCTGCTGTAACATATGCTTTTCTAGTTTCCAGAAGATAGCAGTGAGCATGTAGGCTGCCATGGACTGTGCTTTCTGCCTGAAAAGCAGAGCAGCCCACAGATGCTCCAGAATTTCTTCCACCCGGACTCTGTTAGAAACGTCTGATGCTGTGTACATCTGTCACGAGGAATTACGCTTTTTTTTTTGGCTTTAGTCTCCTACATGCAGACACACTTATAATGATGCAATTCAGATCCCATTGTTCCTGAGTGCACACTTCATCCTAAGGGCAGGTGTCACACCAAGAGCAGCACAGAGGAAACAGGCACTATGGCACATCACAGGAGTTTGTGCTCACTGCTTTCTGTGTGAGGTTTTTTTTTTTTTTCCCTGTGGTACTGGAAAGATGGAGTGCTTTTCTGTGTACTGTTTAGTGAACTAAATCTAAAGTGGCTCATTATTTTCTATCCTATAGATTAACTTGGCCAGAATAGTTGATATAGCCCTGCTAATATACCGCTCGATGTGCTGAGCTGTGTTAATTACAGTTGAATTAGAGCCGACAATGATTGAGCCAGCTTAGTCAAGTACTGCTTCAAATTTAACACAAACCTTCAGCTCCTTTCCATTACTTGAATTTTTTATCATCTTTTTAACATTTCACTGTCTTTTGCTTTAACCAGGCCCAGAACTCCAAAGAGAAATGCGTTTGTAAAGATGCTGTTAAAAAATATGTCACTACAGTCACAAAGCAGCAAGTAGTAAGTAACTCTGGACCACATCCATCCTCCTGAGTGATAAATTAACTGATTGATAGGAGAGTTTGTTTACATGAAGTGAGTCTCTGTTATTTAGCCAATAACTTAATGATCAACTCTTTCTTCCCAGTTTGTCTGGCAGCATTGTGCTATGATTTGTGGCAATTCCTGACCAAAAAGATATTAAATTTTTGGGACGGGCTTTGGCCGAGTTATATAAACCAGTGATTTGCCTCCAGTAAAGGCCAGAGGAAGGATGCTGGGAGAGAAAGAAGCCTGTTGCTCCTCTGTAAGCAGCTGGAAAATAATCTGGCTCCGGTCAGGTCTCTGTACAATTGTTACTGTGCCTCAGGACTTCACTGTGTGTGCTTTCAGTGTAATGCCAGAGCTGTTGTTTCTTCATGAATATGATGGCAGGATTAGTGCTTGTGTCTTTATGAATTAGAGGACTGTGACCGCTTTGTGCGTGTTCTGCGTCCTTATGTGGAGGCTGTGAGTGCACTGGGGAGTTAACCCTGGGCTCTCAGCAGTGGGACCAGCTCTGCAGTGGAGGGTGAATTAGGAGAGTCAGGGGAGGGGGGTTTTTCCCACTTGGGCCCTAGTATTAGTTCTCTGACTGACCCATCAGTTAAGTCTGGCTTATCTACAACTGTGTGTGAGCGTAAACTTGCAGGTGTTAAGTGAGGCCAGTGGGGCTCCTCGTCTGCACCAACGTCTGAGTGCCTGAAAGGGGCACTGAACAGAAAAGGCAGGCCGTGAATTTGTACAGGTACGGTTACACAGCAAAGCCTAAAGGCTGGGTGAGCTTTGAAGTAGGATGAGTTGTAAGCTTTTTTTCACTAGATGACAAACCCCCTGGTCTTTGATCCAGTAATCCGTGTGTCAGTTGGATGATAAATCCAGTAATTAAGTACAGCGTAGTCTTTCAGTCCCTCTTCCAAAGACTTTCTTTCACATTCTTATTTATTTTTTGTCTGTTATCTCAAAATGTCAAAAGAGGGTGGTACAGCCATTTGCAACGAGGTCTGAGCCATTCACAATGAGGTCTGAGCCTGACTCCTCTGTCACTTTTAGTACGTATTATGCATTGATTTAAAGACTATTTTAAAATAAATTAAAGCCATCATGAGAAATGAAGGGAGCCCTGCTCTTCTGGGTTGTGTTTGATGCTTACCTTGTTGAATTCAGGAAGAAGGCATTATTAAAGACATAAAAGCTGTCTCTGTATCAGGAGCTTAAAAACACTCCAAGGGAAACAAAATCTGTTGTGCTTAGCTGCTGTAATTTAAGAGTCAAATTCTGCTCATGTTTGTAATGGCATAAATTTGAATTTGATTGAACTCTGAATTAACATTGCTGCAAATGAGACCAGAATGTGACTTCCAAAGTTCATGAGGTAAGAAGCAGTTTTGCACCCAACCTTGTTAATTTTACGTGTGTGTCTGCCCCATGCTGTGGGATATCACCCTGGACAAAAATACCTGTGGCACATTTGATCTCTTTTTCATGGTCCTAGTCAGAATGGGTATTTTTTATTCTATCGGTGGATGTGGCCGGAGTGGTAAAATTCCACTGAGTTTCTACACTTTGCCATTCCCATGATATTTGGATACTGACTGAAAAAAAAATAATGGCATGCTGCCTAGATCTTGAGATTTTGATTCAAGTATTTCACGGACTTTCAGGTTCAAAAGGGCTGCGATGACATCGAGTTTCAATTGCTACATAAAGCAGGCCAGCTTGTGTGATTCTGACAGTGCAGAGATGGATAGGAGACAGTCTAAAAGGTCTGCAGTGATTTCAATAATTAAATATTGGTTCCATAGTTAATAAAAGTTCATTAGATAAAAATAATAGCTCACAAACTCTTGATAAAAAATCAGAACTCTTTGTACTATAATGATTAAATAAATGCTGTTTTTTCAGTAAATATAATGAATTCTGTTTTTCCTGGGAGTTCATTAAAGTAGAAGTTCTTGTGTTAGACAAATATATGTAGACTTAGAAGGGAAAATAAGTCCAAGTCTCAGAGTTCATTTCAAAAAGTAGTTATGTTATCCATCTTCAGCTTGTTCACTTTCTTACCTCTTCCACTGGCATACAAGAGGGTTACATTACTTCAAGGTCAATATTTCCTCTCCAAGGGTGCAGGACGTTGTGTAATTTGCCATCAGTCAGAAAATGCATTAATAATGATAAAGCACGTAGGAATGATTTCTGCTTGCCCTTATAAGACTTACAAAGTATACAGCTCTTTTTTCCCCAACTCGGTGCCAAATTAATGGAGCCTGTCAGCTGTTTAGGTAATGAGCTAGAGCAGACATTACGTTTTGGAGGAGATGTGTGTGTGTTGCATTGTCAGGCCAGAATCCAGAAAGATGAACGTTTTCAACCATCTCGATGACCAGATTATCTCCTCAAATATACAGTGCCTAGCAGCCCTAAAGAAAGACTATTTTGTAAAACCTTTTAACGATTACCGGCAGAAGTCCAAGAAAAATGAAAGACATTTTGATTTACACCAACGTGAAGTGAGACTGGAATCAAGATCTAAATGATAGGCACTTTTGGTTTACTTGTGATTAACCTCATATGCCTCTTTTTTTCTCTTTATTTATTTATTTTTTTCTTTTCAGTAGCGCTTCACTGGTGTGGATAAGGAGTTAGTGTAATGCTTGGGAACAGCCCCAGGGGGTGAACGACCCCAGTTCTTTCATGTCTTACCTGGGCTTAGCTGTAATGTGTTTTTGCAGAAGTCAGTACTATCACCTGAGGTTGAGGAGCTGGGGTTGACACCAAAATTCTCTGCCTACCTATTACCTATCACACCACCGCAGCAGCAGCACCCATCTCCAAAATTTGGTCTGTAAGCTTCTTGTGAAGCTCATGGAAGGAATGAGACACCTCCAAAAAAGCGATCCCAAGTCATGCAAACTATATGAAGATCCATCCAGAGTAAACCAAGGAGCTCTGGGCAGAGGCATGAATATGAAACCCAGCTCACCCCAGAGCCGAGTTCCTGGAGGCAAACAGCTGCATCCATTCAGGATCCAGAGCTGCAAAGCACTACACCTAGCATTTGGGAGGAAGAAATCCTTGCAAACTCATCCTTGTCTTTTAAAGAGCTTCCACAAAGGGAAGAAATGCTGCTGTGTGTAAGAGGAAGGGAGCCTGGGTTTGGTGCCTTTCCTGCTCAAAGGGGACTTGGATTTGTGCCTCTCACCTTCCAGATGAGTGATGCAGCTCTTAGCTGGGGCTTGAGCACCTGCAAGCTGCTGCCTGGAGTAAAGGAAGGTAAGAGGTAGTTTTTCTTGTTTTTTAATTTGCTATAACTTTTGCTTGCTCCTATTTTTTTCTCTACAATTTCTGAATCAGATTAGCTGAGAGGTCTTTGCTGCTGTGGCTTTACTGCCTTTGTCTATTATGCATTATTATTGCTAATGTCCTTCTGAGATATGTACTCTGCCAGCTGTCTCTGGAACACTTCTCTACTTGTTTTCTCATCAGGACACACTCTTGTTCTCCCACAGAGCTTAGCCTACTGTGGATGAAAGGAAGTGTTTTGTGAGGCTCACCAGGGCTAGTCTCGTTTGAATACCAGCCAAAGGAAACTAAAATCAAGTCCTCAGGTGGTGGCTCACATCACCAAAGCCCAGTGAAGTGGGAAGGGCCACAGATGACATCTTAGTGCAGTGTTTCTGATTATTTATTTGTTTGGATTTGGAGTCATTGTCTACCTTTAGATGTTAATTTGAGCTGTGTTCTCCCATGTACAACCTCTCAGCTGCGCGTTCCCTGATGTGCTTCAGATCCTGTCCGTCGGCCTCCTCTGGGTTGTAAGAGCTTCCTATTTCCCCCAAAGACATTTGGGCCAGCAAAGCAAGCCTTGGCACACTTCAGCTCTCTCCAGTCCCACCGCTCCTGCCTTGGCCCTGCCAGCCCAAGGTGCCCAGAGGAGCAGGTCCCTGAGGCCCGTGGGGCTCTCCCTGAACATTCACTGCCTGGCCAGCAGGCATTGCTATCCTGAGACTCTGGCATGTAGGGAACTTGATTTTTCATCCCTATTTCCAGCTCCCACACAGCATCTTTTCCCATTCCTTTCCGTGCTAGTTTGCTTTGCTCACACTTTCCTACCTTCCTGTGCCTCCCCATGCCAGCCCAAGAAGCCAGAGGCGATGCCAGCTGTAGGTGCTGCCCTGCCGTGTCTCTTGCTGGCTCCCCCGAGCACAGATGAAACCTATGTGTGAAGGGGAGCTGGAAAGAGCTCTGGCTTAGGCAGCCAGCAGTTGCTGCATGCCCAGATCGCACAGCAAGCACCCTTTGGCTCAACTCTCCCATCTGCACCTCGTTCCTTTTGGCTCCGAGTAAGTGTGGGATTGTGTGCATGGCTGCCAGAGGAGAGTGTTTTCCAGACAAAATGAAGCAGAAGAATATGGGTGGGATAAATATCAGAGAGATATTTTGTGGAGCTTCCCCTACTTTCCTTTTTCTTCTCAGTGTGTTGTGTTCCTTTCCCAAGGGCAGGCTGGCCACAGGATCCTAATCTTTCTTTGCTGTCATGAGGGCACTCCTTGGTGTAGCTTCTGAAAATGGGGCCAGGTTGTATCAGTGTGGGATGTCAGTTGTTTTAAGCCTGCACTTCAGCTGCTTTGGGTTCAAATAAATAGGAACAGAGTGCGCTTCTTGTGAGTTCATATGTAATTGCTGCAGCTCCACAGATGAAATTTGTTCAGCACATCTTTTGGTTGTAAAAAATGTAGAGGTCAAGATAGTCCCTTTTCACACCTTTCTTCATTACTTTTTGGCGTGTGTCTTGTTTAGAGGAGCAAGTGAGAAACCTAAAAAAGAAAAGTAAATATTCTCTTAAAAAAAAAGTTTTGTTGCTTTGATCTTTATTAAATAAATCGGTAATTGATTGCCAAATCCTGAAAGACGGAGGGAGCATCAACACTCCTTAGGTGTCCGTTAAACCTTTGTACAGATTTGTATTCTGCTAAAGAGAGTAAGGGGCTCAGAATGAAAATAAAAGCAAACATTTTAATTTGTGATGAATAAAAGCTAAAAGAGAAGAGTGATTTTTAATTCTATACTTTTTAAATTTGTGAGCATTTGTGAAGAGTGAAGTACTGTAACAACAAGAAGTTATTTGCTGTTTTTTTAATTTGTCCCTGATATCTGGGATGCCTTTCAGTTATTGAAATTGCATGGATATGAGCAATCTCATGGAAAGCAAGTTGGGCACGTTCATAGGACTGAAGTTAGTCGTATGCATTAATCCCACAGAGTTTAGGGTGTGAGTGGTGTAGGTACAGCTGCCCATGGATCCATGGAGTAACAGGTCCTGTCCCAAAAAGATCTGCTAAAGAAGTAAATACTTGCTGAAGCTGCCATGGGAGACAGGTGTGTATCCCATCCTCCATCTCCCCAGATGAAGCAGTGAAACCCAACTTTATAACCCAGTCCATTTGTCTACGTTCAGCTACTCCAAGTTCACGTGGCTGTGACAGGGTGGAATTTCTCCCAGGGTGAAGTCGTGCATCAGTCTTTAGATTTGACTTTACTTCTATATAATAACTGATGCAATTTAGGTATGCAAAAGAAACCTGAATTATGGATGGTCTGGGAAACTGCCTTTTGAGCAGACACATTTCTGAGAGAGCACTGGTTTAATCAACCGGCTTGGTGCCAACCCAGATCTAACCAGATTGTCCCCATGCCAAAGTCGAGGCAGATGGCTTATGAGAAACGGCTTGCAGAATGGAAAAGAACAGCAGAAAGTTTTCACTGGTTTGGAAAGGCTCAGTCTTGATGCAGAAATCACGTTCCAGAAGAAAAGCACGAGCTGGCTGGGAGATGAAGGTAGATCTGAGGCTCTCCTGCCACCTCTGCCCCTGGCTTGGGATGTCATGGGAGAGCTGCACCCCAGCACAGGGGGTTCAAATGTGGTGTTATTTCACTTGTTCCACATACCAGAGGTGCAAAGGGAAGATCCCTCTGTCACCTCTCAAATTCAGTAGACCCAACCTAATCTATTTCCCTAAGGACCCTTCCATGGAAGAGCATCGTTAGTGTGGATGACAAGTCACTGCAGAGGGCAGGATGGCCAGATCTGTGGGATGACTGGAGCGCGGAACTCCTCGCGCATCCAGTCATGGTCTGACTGAGTGAAGAGTGTTGAGAGGCACAGCTCATTGTCACTGAAATCAAAAGCATTTGGTATCAGGCCAAGATGTATCTGAAACGGAAAAATCTTTTGAAATCTCATAACGGTTATAGTCCATCCAAATGAAAATTAGCTCTAAGTTCAATCCTTAATTACTCCTGCTCTTTCTTTGCTCATTAACACTAAGGCTGTACACAAATGTACATACTCAGTGTGGCTTGGGGCCAGCCTTTAGATACGTTTAACATTTCAAAGAGTGAGAAATGCGCAGGGCAGAAGTGTGAAGTTGTGATGTAAAATGCAAATAAGTACTAATAACTTGCACCATTCCTTGTCACCCTGCTGCCGTTCAAAGCAGCACTCACAAGACTGAGTCGGGATTTCATTTCCATAGCTCAAACACCAAGGTGTTCCTGAAAACAGAACTTCCTGGTGTGGATCTACTATTTCCACAATGCTGTTGGGATAAATCCAACATCATCAATACCTCAACAGAAGGGAAAACAATAGCAAACTTTTACATAGTGCTTTTACATTTAGCACTTCCAGTCCTGTGAGCATCCCTCCTCACAGGCCAGTGTTACTGGAAGCTAAGAGCTGAGGCATCTAGAAGCCAAGTGACTCATCAGTGGCACAGGGGGAGTTCAAGTTATATTTTAACCACTGACTCTTCCTTATTTTACAGGGGTAAATAGTGATTTCTGTGTGAGCTGGTACTTTGGGTGCTCAGCTCTGCACCTGCAGGCCCAGATGTGATGCAATGAGGAGCACATCCACAGCTGGATCTGCTGCAGCCCATTCAAGTCTCCAGAGTAGCTCTTTGATTCATCTGGCTCTCACATCCCCAATTTCCCAGGCTGTTTTTTGTATTAAGAACGTGATGTTTAGATATCTCTAATAATTTCCTGCCCAGTAGGCCAGGTACTTAAATCCCTTCTCAACGGCATTGATATTTGTGTTTCTGCATAGGAGAAACATCCACTGATGCAAAGGAAACTTGCCCAAATAAATTTAAAGGATCAGCCAGCTCTGTTGGTTTGTCTACAGTGCTAGTTGCTCACCAGCTCTCCTGGGTCTGTACATCTGTATATCCTGTAAGCACTAATTCTGCACCTTACCATCCTCAGCTCTCCTCAGTGAGTTTGCTTCACGCTTTCCACTGAAATACTTCAGAGTTAAAGCACAAGTGATATCACTCCTGTGTGCTGTGATGTTGTGTTACTACTCTTGCAGGAAGAAAAACCCAACACAGTGATCTTGAGACAACATTTATGATGTATGTAAGTTTAAATGCATCTAAATCCATTCTATTTTCTGCTACGAGGAAGTTGTGATTTTTTTTTTGTCTCCTTGACTTGATTTTTTTCCTTTTGTTTTCAGACCTTGTCATAATACAAAAGTTGCAAAGGAAGGCACAAATGTTACAGTTTTGTCTTTTCAGAATTTTTTTTTTTCGCATAGAGACCCCACAGTGTAGTGTGCCTTAATTAATGGAAAGCAAGAATGGATTGCATAAACTCCCAGTGAATATTGTCTTAGCAAATTAAATCTGATTTAATGCTTTAAGCCAAAGACATATTTGCATAGCTAATGAAACTGATTAACTTGGAATTAATTTGCAATGTTTAGTCATAAGGCTTAAAACTAAAGTGATGTTAGTAATGTGTTGATTATTATTAGTACTCAAGATAATCAGGCTTGCTGGATGATTAAATGTAAATACATACTAAAAAAATTGGTTCAGGTTAATAAACAATTTCAAATAGGAAAATGCCCCATGATGATAAAGTGAAATGACGGAGTGCTAATTGCACGAGCAGAAGTTAAGAAAGCTCGAGTTCCCTCTTGTCTGCTGGAAGTGGGTGAAAAGCTGCTTCTTTTTAGCTTTGCTGTGATTTGATAATGATTTCTTTGTGGTCTGTGTTACACTTGTGCCCGGGAACACTCAGTATGGGCCACGGACCTGACGTACCCAAGTGCTGTACAAACAGATCTCGGTGAGCTCAGGGAAGTGTGGACAGGGACTAATGGGTGGAGGAGATGGTTTGTGTGCATGGGCAGCAGGGACCTTGGTTTGCCAGAAGCTTCATTGCAGCTGTGATATATTTTTTTTTTTTCTTAGTTCTGCCAGCTTTGTAGGAAAGTTTTGGGATGGGCTTGCAAGGAGGACAATGTAGAGGCTTTCAGATGTATAGGAAAATCACCCTTTAATATAAGGGGTCTATTGGACAAAGCACAGAAGTGCGTGCTTAAAAATGAAGTGGTGGGTGTGCTGAGAGGTGGTACTGCTGACTTGTTGCAGAGGTTGCCAGTTCCTTTGTGTAAAATTGCCTATGTAAATAGGAGTTTTTTCTGTGCTTAGAATTTTCATAGTGTGAGAGTCAGATCAGAGTCGACTAGACAATTTCTTCACTTGGTTACACTAATGTAAATACCAATTAAATGGATGTACAAATTTGTTTTCATGCAGCTGTGAGCAGAATTCGACCCAGAGAATCATCCTCTGACCCCACATTAGCACACTCTTATGCTTTGTCTATAAATTAGATGGAAGAATTACAAATCAAACCAACTTTTGCTCATCAAGAAGAAGAGCTGCTATTCTGTTTGAGTTCTCCCAGATTCTTTCTCGGGCTGGAGTGTCCACAGAGCTTGAAAAGAACAAAGACAATGTTGAGGGATGGCAAATACCGTCTTCTGGGTCTGATAAACATGTCAGTTTGGGCCAGCTGAGTGTTGTGGCCAATGTGCCAGGGTCAGTGTAAAAGATCATGTGAACTTTCCTCATCCACTCCACTGTGAATTCTGCAGTAAGCTTTACCTACGTGGCCAAAGTAAAACTAATGATCATATGACTATTTTTGCTTCAGAAGGTACTGTGGAAACTTGCAGCAAAAGGGTAACAACAAGCATGTGGTGATGCACACATGGTGGTTGTTGGCAGCAGAGAAGCAGATGGAAAGTGCAAAACTACCTGTTCCATGTCCCAGTGCACCTCCTCATCATGTCTCCTTTACACTTCAGTGGCTGGGTCTCATCCCTCCTTGACTTTCTCCTTCCCACTATCTGAAGATGTGTGTGGTATGAATTTTTTGTTTTCCTTTCCATTTTGCTCTCCTTCCTTCATACCACTAGATTTTGGTTCAGATCATTTTGACCTGATTCTCTCCTTTGACTCCTTAAGATGAAGTTTTGCAATGCCTGTGGCTTATAATCCTATCTCTGTTATGGCTGGTGAAGTCTTGATAGCCACAAGAAAAAGGCTAAATTTAACTAAGCTGAGAAACCCTTCCTGCACAGTATCACAGCGTGCTGCCACTCATTCTGATATCTCAGGGGGCCTTCCCATCCTTAATTCCACAAAATTCTCCAGGATCCCAGGCTGCCAGTAGTTAAACAGGATAAACATGGGTTTTCTAGGCTGAGCAGTAACATTGTGCAGCTCTGTTGTCTCTGCAACTTAGCAGGGCTCTGGTCACATTCACATCATACAGATCCACTTCTTGCTCCCCATATCACCCTTTGGAGGTGACAGCTCTATCCTCCTGGGTAATGTGAGTGCATTCATGGGATGCTTCAGGAACTGATGTTTGTGTTTGCTGTGGTTTTTTTATGTAAGTGAAGAGTGACTCGGAGCTGAATAAAGAGAGGGAGGCTTGTCCTGGTGTGAAGGCAGATGACCCAGATTGTGTGGGCACATCTGCCAGATGCTTCTGTGTGGTCATCTTTGAGTCTGTCAGCTGAATTCTTCCTCTCCATCAAATGATGCTAGTACCTCTTCCTTCCTGCCATTGGCTTCAGGGTTTTTATGTTGTGATTTTAAAGTAGCTGCCACAGCGAGGCCCTGGCCTCCGCCTGGATGTTCTAGGTCCTGCTGTAATAAAATAATATGGCTTTCATACATCATTCACAAGCCCCACCAGTTTCTCTAAGTCCAGGGAGCCCTGGAGGGGTACCATGTGTGGTAACCTTGTTCCATGGAAAGGTATCAGGTTTGTAATATTGTCCAAATGCTGTCACAATATAACCCACCCGTACACACATGTATGTGGCTCCCAAATCGTGTTCAGATTTACTTGTTACAGCAAAAATTGAAAGGATTTGTAGTGAAAACAACTTAATTCAGGGCAGAATCAGGCCCATTGTGAGGTTCAAGACTTTGTCATATTCAGGATAGTTCTGTACACTGATTATGTCGTTAGAAAAAACCTCCTCTATTGCCTCCATTACTGCATAAAATATCTAACCTTGCACTGTGTATAATGCCTGAGAACAATGTTTATAACACGAGTTTTCTGCTTATAATGTAATAGTGTTCTTGGTCAGCATCCCTCGATGTTTTACAACCAAATTGTAAGTCCATTTAAATGATTTATTACACCACAGCCTGGTTAGTAAGCACAGGTAAACAAGTTCTCTGGGAAGATTTAAACTGTAAGGACAGTCACTATAAAGTCTATCAGAAATTCATTGCACTTCACAGATGGAACAGATAAAAAAAAGTCCTTAACTGCAGACAGCAGGGAAAGAAAATCCTAAATTATCAAGATGCAATGAAGTCCTCTTGCAGGGTGCAAATTGTTGGAAAACAATTTTTATCGATTATTTAAAAGAGAAGATTAAAACTGGTCTTGGTGGCCAGCTATTTCATAAATTTCTGGATGACCTGTCCCCAGTGGGGGGTTATGTTTGGATGGACAGTGAAGGGGAACTTACTGTAATGACTTTTTGTGCTGCCAAAACCTGCCACCCATCTACAGACTGAGAAGTGTGTGTTCTGATAGTCCCAAGCAGTTAAAAATCACATGCAGCTTTCCTGCAAACCACTCCACCACGAAAAAGAGTAAATATCAGGATTTTAAATTTTGTTTTCTATTGTTTGGCTTTTAGGGGTTGCTTTTTTCCTGCTCTCCCAACTCCTGTCTGTGACCTTGAGCATTAGATGCTTATTTTGTAGATGGTGAGTTGGAAAACACATGAGCTATTGAAAGATGTGCCATTTAGTCAATCAAGATGGCAACACTAAATTGAAAAGGAGCAACAACAACCACAGTTGCTGGCTATGAGCATGGACTAAAAAATTTAGAGCAAGTGATAGTTTTCAGAGCTGTGAGATGCCAACAAAGTATAGAAAAGCAGGACAGAGCCAGCAGAGAGGCTTGGAGCTGGAGGGAAGAAGCATCTGTGAAATGACTGTCAAAGCCACAAGTTTCAAATTTTTGGAAGTCTGTAGAGCTGCAGTCAGTAAAGCTTTGCCAGTTAATGCTGAATCAAGATCTTAGTTGTCCTCCTTAATTAGGAGTCCCTTTGCTTAATGAGGAGCTCCCCTTACAGACTGGCTAAACTACAGCAGTGAACTTGCTCTTGGTGCAAGTTTATTGTGGTGGCCCAGAGTGACTCGCTGGAGTCAATGAAGTTGGTGACTGAAATCAGCGCTGTATCTGATTCAGAGCTGTTGGCTTCATCCCCCAGTTTTGTTGCAAGCCAGATTTTGAGGGACAGGGAAATGGAATAACATGCTTAATGTAATAAGATTTTTAAAAACCTCAACTTTTGTCCTTTAATCCTGTAGAATTTGTGTTTTTACTATTTTGCACTGAAGAATTTCACTAGTAAACAATTAAATTACCCCAGTACCATTGCACTTGCAGGGAATTTTAATAGCCTGCCAAGTTGTACTATGTTTAAAGGAGAAACTTTGCTTTGCTGAATTTGTGATGCTCCAACTTCGATCTTGCTCTGGGAATATGGGAACCAAAATGCCACCTGCTATCAGTTTTCTCTCATCCTTTATACAAGCACATAGCAAGTCCTTCTTTTGTAAAGAGACTTTCTCTAACTTAGTAACTGCATATTCAGAGAGGAAATGAGAGGCTGAAATCTTTTTTTGCTTTGTGATCCCATCACTTGCCTGAAAAGGAAGCAAATCATTTCTCTGTCTCACTTTCATCTTTCTTCTGCAACACCCAGACAATAGATGGGCATGTTTTGTTGAGTTCTGGGCAGGTTTCACCCACTGTGAAAATGTATATAATGCTCAAAGAGATCCTGTAAACGATTGTATTGATAGTAGTGTTAAATGGTGTCTGAATTCTGACTGTTGGCTGGCTGGGTATTGACTTTGTGCAAATAAACAGAAGGCTCTTCCCAAAATCTTCCTGTCAGTCATTTATAGCTCACCATTCCCTCTGCTGCAGGGGTCCTCCATTGCACCTGCCATGCAGGAATATTTAGACTGAATTCCTCCTGCAGCTGCAGTTTGCTGTAAAGTTGTTTCAGGATGGCAAATGTAAAGAGATCTTTGATGTAGCTGAGAGGTCTGTGTTTGTATGATACTTGCAAAAAAAGGCCTTGAGCACAGGAAAGGTAACAGTGACTAATAATTAAATATTACAATCTATAGGACTTTGTAATTTTCAGTTAAAACAAATCACATTTCCATTTCAAATGCCTATTATTGATGATGAAATAGATAGATTTATGCCCTCACTAAAGAGCCATACGCCAATCCTGACCCCGCTGCTAACACCCACTACCTGAAACTCATGGCACATCAAAGCAGTGCATCTTTTTGAAGTCTGCAGTCATGCTTTTGCTTGGCTGCGGTTACCTCTGAGGGAATGTGCTGCAGAGACAGGGGGAAAGCTCTGGATTTGCTGCTGCAGACTAACACAATTTGTGAAGGACACGAAAATTAACTGGCTAAGCAAGCTGAGACAATATTCATTTCCCCACTGAAAGGAGGGATATAAAATTTCATGCTTGTATTTGTATGCTTTGTAGATGTGGAGGTTCTGTCTGCAGAAATTTAAAACATATAAGACAGTAGCAGACAGCTGATGTGGTTGGATCTTGTTCCTCTGTTGATTCTTGTTTTTCTCTTGATTCTCTCAATGCAGTAGAAGTTATGTTGTCATCCCATGATCATTTGTTTTTGGTCGTCCAGATCTTTGTCACTATGGAGGTTAGGTGGTGTTCAGCAAGAGAAGGTGGCTAGTGATTTCTGCAGTGCCAGGTCCTGTGCATAGGAATGTAGATTGTTGATAAGAATATTCCTCACCTGCTGAGCCTGTGCTGGATTCCCAGTGGCCCAGGATCCTGCCTGAGGAGCACAGCCTGCAACCCTCCTCTCCCTGCATTTGGCAGGCTGGAGGATGTTTGCTGCCTGGATGGTGCTTTTGGTAAAGACACACACAGCATCTGTTTCCAGGATGCTTTCTTCCTTACTTTCACCTTTCCCCTCCCATCCACCCCCTCTTTTCTTCCAGGGTAGCATACAAGGAGTTGTATTTTGCCAAAAAGGTCTCATATGTGCACACTTACTTATTTTGTCCTCTTTGGTCAGCTGAAGCATGCAGGGGCATGTTTGACTCACCACTTCTACAGAACACACGTAGAACTGACTGCTGTAGGAATTGCCTGAAGTTAGATTTAAGGAAAAGAATAAATCCTGGATGTTTGATGCCCATAATGTGCTGGAATTGGATTGGGAGAGCAACAGTTCATATTTCAATCTGTGAAGTGATGTGCTTTGGTATCAAATCAGGGCGAGTGGAATTCACGGTTGGTGTATTAAATCAGGTTTATGCTTATGTCATACCAGTGTCCCTTTGAGGATAACCAGAGCACAGTTCTTGCTGAATAAAAAAGGTGTAGCAAGAGAATCTGGTCCCTTACAAGTGGTATTCATTTTGCTTTTGAATATTTTACCATTTCCACTGCTAAGGATGGGATAGTAGATGAAAGAGTTCAGCAAACCTTATTTCTCACTGATGTCTTTTCTAAGTAAGCACAGCATTTCAGTCTGATTTACTGTAATTTTTTTTCTCCCATGGAAAGATTATAAACTAGAGAGCATACTGACTGGAAGAAAATGGCTGCTAATCTTCTGAAACTAATGTTTAATCAGTGATGGAAAGAAAATAAGTAACTAAAAAGCTTCATCCAGCTAATTAAATAAAGCTGGTTATTCTGCTGGAAACAGTTAATGAACCTCAAGTAATATAATTATTTTCAGAATATTAAAGCAGGAAAAAAGTGATTACTTATTTAAGGCTAAATAATTACAATGTATTCTTCACTATAAGAGGTTATAGATGCCAAAGACTAAATAACCACCGTGCTTCTGATTCTCCATAAAAGAGTGTTTCTCAGGAGTTATTACATCTTATGTCGAGTTTGTACTGAATTTTCTTCTCTAAGATAATCTCCAACTATCTCTAAGGGAATTTGCCTCCCTCGGTGCCTGTTATTATTCTCGTTTTTAGGGACTGGCTGTGTTTGATTGCCTTTAAAATGAGCTGTGATTGCATTAACCGTGCAGAAGGGATGGGGTGCGGTGGTTCCGATCGCGGCAGGAACAGCTCTCAGGCGAGCCCTGGTTTGTGCTCCACTGCTCAAACACTGCTGGGGCAGCGCAGTTTGGCCTCACGGGCTCAAATCCTCCCTCGGCTGGAGCTCAGCTTGTCTCTGAAATGCTGCACATCTCTTCTGTTCTGAGATTACAGATAAGGGGGGATTTCTCTTCGAAAGGCAGGCTGTAGCCTAATTACCCCTGCAAGTGCTGGGAGCTTCCATTTTGGGAGCAGAGTCCTCTTAATGCTGGGCGCTTTGGAAAATATCCTACCTGGCTCTGTCCTAATAATCACTGTAATTTTTTTCCTTTTAGCATCTGAGAGCTGGCACGTGAGCTGGTTGAAGAAACCCAGCACCAGAACACCCCTGAGCTAGGAGGGGGAAGCTCATGCAAAGCTGCTGTCCCAGCCAGCTCCAGACAAATGGCTTTTATTTATGAGGCACATCCCTGAGGAAGGGGCAGTTCAGAACAGCCTGTCCTGGGAGGCATTCCTGAAGGAAAGCGTTCCGTGCCTGCTGTGCTGCCCTGCTGGCACTGGCTGCTTTCACCCCTCTCTGTCCTCCTTGCTGATTTAAGAGCCACCTCTGCTCCCTGCTGCGGGCAGGTAAAGCCCAGCCTCTGCACCACCCTAGTGATGGGTTTGTTTGTGCTGTAAAGTCTTTTTGGTGAGGTGGGAAGGTTTCCCGGTCGTCCAGCTCTCCCCTGTTCATCTCTGCAGGGCTCAGGCTCAGTTTGGGGATGCAGAAGCCCAGAAAGCTGTGCACATTGGGAGGGAATGGGGCTGGGTTTCCACCTGCCTCTCTAAGCCTGACTCAGCACTATTTCCCTTCCAGGGACATCAGATAAAACCCACAAAGGGCAGAAAACGTCCTCTGGTTCTGACTCCTTTCACTTATCTGAGTTATATTCAGTGCCCCACGCCATACATACTCTTACTGACTGCTCCATTCATTTTGCCAGGAGCAACCACCCAAAATGTGGATCCGGCTCGTATGATCATGGAAATAAACATCTCAGCCATTTAAAATTATATCTTACACTTGAGAGAGACATGCTGAGGACATAGAGAAACAATAGATTTAATTAGGCTTTTAAAATGTGACACATCTATTATATGTTCCGTTACAGCTTTAAAAAAGTCTCAGTTTCTGTATAATAAATCTTGCTGGAGTACTACCATTTAATTAAATGGGAGTCAGCACTGGGAACAATTAAAATGAGTTTATGCACTTTCGGGGAAACCCTATAGCAAGATGTGCAAAATAGCATACAATAAAATGAAAAATTAAGCCCTTAGTGGGTTTGAGCTGCTGCATATAAGAAATTTGATAAAAAGCATTTTAAGAAAGTAGGCAATTTTACAGTGTGGCAAGTATTCTGTTCTGCCTCAAAGGTACCAGCCCATGTCCCTTGGATTTTTGCCATTGGCAAAAGGCTCCAGATGGACGTATGCATCAATACTAATAAGTGAAATTCATCCCTGAGAAAAAAAAGTTTCTTTGAAGCCCTGAATAGGAGTGGATGTCATCTAGCAGAAAGTGTGCCTAAATAGGTGAAAACTATATCTCTGTCCTGAATAGTTTCTGAGCTGTTTCAATCAGGAGTTTCTCTGCTTATGGGATTTAGTGAAGGCAAATTTAATTTTTAGGATATAGTTTGTACAGTAACATATGCAAGCAAATAGTGATGCTATCTTAACTAGAGCATGATATATGCATTTTATTGCATATTAAAATCCATTTCAACATTGCATTCAGCCCAGAGTTTTTGCTGTGTTTCCCCCTCTCTGCCTCAGTATAAACAAGCAGCCTTGAAATGAACATCAAAACTAAATGGCATTGAATATAATGAAGAAACATTGAGTCTAATGAAGCAGAATTGCTATGTAAACAGGGATGCTTTTATCTCATTGGAATTTTTATGTCCTTGCATGTCTCGCAGCTACATTTTTGTAACCTGATTCTTAGGAAATGTCTGATATCTCTTTATGATTGTTAACAGAGACCAAGACAGTACTGTAATGTGCTCAGCTGAGTGGTGTGAAAGTACCATCAACTTTGCTGCTTTAGAAGCAAAATGTTCATCACCCTCATCGTTTTACAGGGGGTTGGCTGTCAAACTTGGTAACCTCGAAGTGTGAATAGGCCTCCTAAGAAGAACGGGTTGCAGACACTCAAGGGTTGGGTGTAAGTGCCACTTGGAAGCTCCCTGCCTGTGAGCATTCCAGCCCTTTGCTTGTCTGTAAATCCCTTTGTGAAGGCACAGGCAGTAATAACACAAGCAAAGACACCAAACCTCATAAATCTTTCTCTGGGCTGAGAACCGTGCCTTTCACTGTCCTGCTGTAACATAAGCCTTAGCAGGACACAAGCTGACCTTCCTCTGCCAGGGAAGAGTGAAACACCCAGGCAGCTGCTCTTTGTCACCTCAGGCTGTTGCAGGAGCTCTGAGAAAGTCTGCGGTTTCTCCATGGCAAATTAAAATACTAGAAAAGACCTCCCTCAAATATATTTTTATCACTACCTTCTTTGATTCTGCACTTGGAAGTCATGCTCTTTAATATATACTGGCTTGCACCTGAACATTTCCCACTTCCTCATGGATATGAGCTTTTTGCCCTTTTGGACAGCAGCTCAAAATTCAGCATTTCAAGTTAATGTGCTGCAGCTCCTCATGTAAGAGTTGGGTTGAGCAGAAGCAGGTGAATAAATGCTACTATTTGGCAGTGTTGGACATGGAAGTGTTTGTCACAGTACACTGATATATGATGCCCTTTCACATTGTCCACAGCCCACCTGAACTTAAAAAAAAAAGATGTAAAAATAAATTAATGGCATTTTGTCTGAAATGTAGTCACTGGAAGGAAGAGAAGGAAACCACTGCGATATCTGTTGCCGTAAACTGTCCTCTTCTGTAATAGCTACTTCATCTAAAATACCATCAACACTGCCAAATCTTGCAGCTGTTCTTAAACCTCTTACTGCTGGAAGTTTGTGTAGGTTTTTATGGTTTTGTTTTTTTCTCTTTTTTTTGGTTTGTTTGTTCGTTGTACTTTTTTTTTTTTTCCCCTGAAAATCTCTGTTTCACTAAAAATTCTTTCTAGATCTTTGACCTACTGCATTTCTCTGTGTGCTTCCTTTTAGTGGGCACAGTCCACAGAGGAGCTTTGGCATAGGATTTTTCATATCTGTGCATTTATATAGGCTGAGAACTTGGGTCTTAAAATGTATTCCTCTCCATGTGTTGTTAAGTCTGTAGTCAGAAATTTAGGAGAATGGCTAGCTGGCCCGGCTTCCAAATATTGAAAAACCTCAAAGTAACGTACCACAAAACTGAAATCACATAAAGTTTGGGTATGGGGAATGAAGCTTCTGGAACCTCATTTTCATTATGGAGATGGCAACAAGAATAGAAAATGTCACAGGAATAATTCACATATGTTTGGTCTTTCGTACTGTAATTATCTAGACCTTCTTGCTTTGGGCTCCCCTTTTCCTCCATAGCTTTTGGGAAAAGGTGGGTTTGGTTTTAATGGCCTAATGAATACAAGTAATAGCTTGTGATTTGTTTAATATTTTGAACTGAAAGGTCAAGGGTAGGAAGATTAAAAAGTCACTGGGGGAAATGCTCTCAGTAAAAGCCATCTCTTGCTGGAAGTAACACAGCTTCTTAAGTAAGCATAAAATCAGTTTAAGGCAGCTCCAAGCCCAAATTAAAGCAGAAAGGAGAATAATGTTAGTGTATAGACACTACCAGCTATAGAAGGGTAAGTGAAATGAAAAACCAGACAGGGAAATCATCCTTAGTATCCCCTACAGGGTCTTTGCAGCACTGATTATAATATTTTTGTTGGATTTTTGAGCATGTGCATCTGTCTGAAAGTCAGGGAATCTGAAGTAATGACTGAAGTGTTCTTGAGTCTCTCCTCTGCTTGCAGAGCCTCAGATGAGGCTGAATCATGGAGCATTTTATGAAAAGCTACCTGCTGCCAAACAACTGTTTTAAGTTCCAGCATCTGCCCACATCCCATCTCCTCTCCTCTCCTCTCCTCTCCTCTCCTCTCCTCTCCTTCCTCCTTCCCTTCTCTTTTGAATGTGAGAGAGATGGAAGAAAATTGATGATGAGAAATTAAAGGACTCTTTTGTCGCAGTTTTTTTCCCTGCCCTGAAGGTGCTCAGTTATGGAGGTTCTGCCTTGCCCCACTTCTCTCCTCAGCAGTGCTGCAGTGTGAGTGATGCAGTAAAGCAGCTCTGATGATTCAAGACTGCTTCTAGAGGTGTTATTTGTGCACTGTGAGAAATGGAGACCCGAGACAGATGGGTCCTTTTCTTCTCTCAAGGGTACTCTGGAGGATTTGCATGTTTTCCTGGGGCTCCAGGCAAGTGCAGTGCTTGCTTTCCTCCAAAATAGGCTCTTTCCATCACAGAAAATGGGATTGTGTCTGTAAAGATCTTGAAATACACTATTAATTTTGCATATTAGTTCTGAATGACAGTGCAGGAGCCTTTTCTCTAGAACATATTTTCATTAAAGAAAACAGGCTGAGCAGACACGTGATTGAGGGTGTCTAGTTGTGTATTTGGTAGGTAGAAGGCAGGCTTTTTATCATTTGGTGAAAAGAAGTGAGGAATAGGATCTAGGGCATTGTTAAGAGTTTATTGTGCATTTGAGGATATCTGTTTTTTTTTTAATAAAACAGCCCTCTTGTAGCTCTGGTGCACGTGGTAGCACAACCCAGCTGTATGAGGCTGAGCGCTCGGGTAAGAGCTGCCTTCACCACTGCCACAGGTCTGCTGCTCCCAGTGAAAGACACTGGGGGCCACACACACAGCTGCTTGGTACTGAAGGTGTGATTAATACCAAGTGTGGTATTTTCTCTCAGCACCGAAGGTGGAAATGCACCTGTAATTATCATCCTCTAAGTTAAAAATGTTACCGCAACAGTGCTAGGTCATCCTGACCTTCCACGGTGGAAAGAGAAAACACTATTTAGTGCTTCTTTTATAGTTTTTTAAGAGCACCTAGTTTTCCCTGGGATGTTCTGAGCAGTTAAAGCCAGCCCTCCCACAGAGTAGGATCATGCTCTTCTTATTTAGTTGCAGAAAACATTTACCATATACTACGGCAAATCACGCAATCAATCTTCATGCTAATCATTCTCTGCTGGAAGCTATTTACTACAAAAACTTCTGAAATTTTCTTACTAGCTGGAGAGCTGACTGTCACAGCCAAAGGAGTGATTCATTTATGGTTTTTTTTTTTCAAATAAAACCAAAATTGAATACTTTGAAATAGGCTTGAGTATTTCAGATTAGATGGGTAAAGGCTGAACAAAGACACACTCAGAAATTGTCTTCTTCAGTAGGGCTTCTCCTTTAATCCCCCCAGATCTAATTCCAGCTAGTCACTTGCCTCAGCCTTTATTTGCTCCCAGGTTGCCATTTAAATGACAAGCCTCTGATGATTTGCATTCGTTCTGTGGCAGTGGTTTCCTTAGTGTTAGCTCTGATTTGCAGCCGCAGCTGTGGCCGTGCCTGGGTGTGCACCTCCCTTCATGCCCAGAGCAGAGTCTCCAAAGAAGGTTTCAGTATAGTACTGCCCTTGGCCACTGTGGCAAGTTTTGCCCCTCATGCACAGCTACAGAGCTGCCAGCTGGTTATGTGATTTAGAATTTATAAAGTTCTGCTGAGCCCTCAAAACCTGCTGTTTCTGGTTTTATTTTGCGTGAAACACACTATCGTATTGTCTTCTATATAGCTAAATTCAGCTCTGAGAAGCAAATGCTTAGATTCCTGCTTCTGATTCATAGAAGCATAGGATGGTTTGGGTTGGAAAGGCCCTTAAAGATCATCAAGTTCCTCTGCCATGTGCAGGGAAACCTTCCACTAAACCAGGTGGTCTAGTGCTCAAAGCCTCGTCCAGCCTGGCTTCAAACACCTCCAGGGGCATCCACAACTTCTCTGGGCAGCCTGTTCCAATGCCTCACCACCCTCACAGTAAAGAATTGTGGCACATGCTCTTCCTCTAGAATATTTCTCCTCCTGATGAAAGCAGAGAGCTTTGGTCCAGTTACAAAATGTCTGGTGCCTGTCTCTGATGTTCTGCTGCTTCCCCAGAACACTGCAGTTTGCAGATGGGGGAAAAAATGATAAACCCCAAAATCTCTGCTGGGATCCAGCCTGGTTAATTGTGCTACAGATCTACAAGGCCAACTATTACTGAAAAGAAAAATCATCATTGTCTGCAACTTACCCGTGCACCTGCATCCTATGGCATGGCAGCAAAGGGACCGATGGAGTGGAATATATCAGTGCCCAGCTTGTAGAAAACCTGCTGCATGTGCAAAAGGCCTCAGGGGCCAAGTGAGGTTTTGTGCTCCTTTTGCAGCACTGAAGAGGAACACCTCAGTGTATATGAGAGCTCAGACTTCTTGCTGTGCTCTGTGGCCATTCTGGCTGTGCTTATGTGCAGAAAGGATAGAGAGACTTGTGCCAGTTTGGCTTTGAAGGAGTTGGAAGGAAGTGTTGGTGATTCACAGAGGTAAAAAAAAGAAAAAAAAAAATGAAAGAAATGGCAGGCATGTGAAGCTATTGGATGTCTGGAACTTGTGGTAGGTCCCTTCAGAAAAGAAATGTATGGATAAAACAGAACTGAACAGGGCTCTGAGTTGTTCTGGAAAGGAAACAGAGAAATTAGCTTTTAAATATGTCTCTGGTACAGAGCCGTAGCATTCCTCACCCTCTGCTGCACTGTATATTTGATTTGCTTTCCAAAATCAAACAGCTTAAGGTTTGAGTCACCCTCCATTAAGTTGAACAAAATGAAAATGCCAACACTTTTGGAACATGTTGGCGTGGGCCTTAAAATGGAAAACAAACATAGCATAGCCCCATGCAAATGGAGATAAAGAAGCTGTTTAGTGAAGCGTGGAATTTGGAGGACTGGGTCTTTTGCATTGCTCTCTGTGTTGGGGAAAAGCACTGGACAACAGAAAACTTCAGTCTTTGTTGAATGAGATCTGCTTCTCGACTGGTTTCTGATGTTACTGTTCTTGCTTTCTTCTTTTTTATCTTGTTCACTGCTCAAAAGCTGATTCACAGGAGGAGGTCTGATAACTTAAAGCAGAATTATCTGGGATACCAGTGAGAACAGTTCAGCCCCCAGTGTGGGGGTGTGGGTTTCGGGCTCTCTTACCATCTCAGTACAGCTTTTCTGGTAGGACATGGAAGGAAGGTGGGAAGGAAGGTTTGTCCTAAAGCGTTGGAGAGTGCAGGGTGGAGCAGAGGGTGTTATGGCAGGTGCTACACCTGCAGGCTCATCATTAGCCATTATTGGATTCCCTCCTCCTCACCACCTCTGCAAATGGCCACAGCAGAGCGTGCAGGCAGTAGGAGGTCTGGCCATCAAAAGGCATCTGGGAGGCTAAGGCTACAGGAAAATAATATTAGATTGTGAATCTGAAGGTGTCTGGTCAGAAAAGCACCAGGGGCTACCGGTGAGCCCTGAGCTATGTGGGGGAAGAGCGAGTGGGATGTCAGCAGAGGCATGCAGCGCTGGGTTCTCCAAGGGGGATGAGGTTTTGCACATAATCCTCAGTGCGAAACAGGCTCAACACTGTTTCAGCAGGATTGTGATTCCCAGCTTAATGAATTTAAGAGCCACGGTGATTGACTCTGAAAGTAGCTATCAGTTCTCTCCCGAGCAAACCAGAGTGCAGGCAGCGCCTGAGCTGCCATGGGGTCGCACTCAGTGCACCTCTCTGAGTGACCCACTGCGACCAGAGCACCTTGTGGGTGACGTGACCGTGTTTTCTTTGAATGGTGATACAAGGCAGGAGCTCCTGTAGTCCTTGAGGGGGATGGTTACGGGACAGGTGAGCCCTCCATGGTTTCAGACAGACCCCTTCTCGGGTGAGGTGGGCAAGCAGCTTGTACTCTGTCTTTTTCTTGTGTTTGTCTTTTTCTTGTGTCCCGCCTTTCTTTCTGCAGCACCAAGAGGAACAGTGATGGAAAGTCACTGCAGCCTGATGGAGTTATGGACACAGGAGTAGATCTCTACTCTGATTAATGATTTCTATCACTTAAAAAAGGGCATTTTAATGTTTTAACTACCCATTTCATAATGATGAGAGTTTTCAGGTTGTACCACAGGGCTGATTAATGTTCACCTCAGGTGTGCCAGAGGCTCACGTTTATTACACACGCTGCACACCCATTAATCGGCAGCGCAGCGCGGGCTGTCATCCCGGATTGCTTAATTACATTGTCTCCCCCTGCCCAGGGCTTATGTGTGTTGTGCAAAGTCATAAATACTCCAAGAGCCCCATTTCCACTGAAATCAATAGGAGTTCTGCCATTGTACTGGGATGAGAGCTGTGAAAGTAAAATAATGCAGCTAACTGGGACTTTCAAGTGGGGAGACAGGCGGGAAAGGATGCAGGAAAGGTGAATTATGAAAGATCAAACTTAGAGGTGATCTGAAAAAATTACAGTATAAACTGGAAAATGTTAAAGGAGCCATAAGAGTAGGAAAGATAGAAGGCAAAATGAAAATTGGACAAGAAGTAAAAATAAATAAGAGGGATTTCAAGTGGATAAAGCATAAGAAGTGAATGAGGCAACAGGGATTCTGCAAAATGGAAAGGGTAATTTTGCAGCAGAAGCAGCAGACGTTGTTGAATAAATAAATGAATTATGTGTCTCTTTTCACGGAGGAGAATGTGAAAATTCAATGTATCAAAAGTAGGAAGGTTCCAAGGCAAAGGACATCCACGTGGAACAAGAGGGGAAGAACAGGAGTAAGCCCACCACTGAGACAAGCCCTGGACACCATGGGTGCCTTTCAGGTCCTCCTGGGAATTTGCTCTGTGATACATAACTGCTCTGCTTATCTCCTTGTACTTCATCCAAGGTGCTGCTCTTTCTGTCCCGTGATTTGCTTGGAGGCAGGACCTGTCTGAGTACCTGTTCTGCTTCTGCACTACTACAGTCACTGCTGACCACCAAGAAACTGCATTTGAATAACTGAAAAGGCAGGAAATTTAGACAAAAGAAAAGAATTTAATTTTTGGCAGCCCTTCCTTATGCTTTTATCCTATAGAATAATTTGCCATGACAGATATTTGACAGCGTTTGAGTCAGTCCAGCCCTAGATGTTTATCAGCTGTCCGTCACGGAAATCTGTTCGACGATGTAACAGCAAAAGAAAGGTCTGCTCAAAATCGCTTTGATGGGCTGAATTGATGAGCACTTGGTCAGTTTACAAACACAGCAGCTGGCAGGATTTGGAAATATATTGGTCATTTGACTTTCTCTTGTTATAAATATATGTTAAGTGCAGCAGAATAAAGAAGGATGCATCAGATTTGAATGGGTATAAAAATTTAACTCAAGGAGTCTGTAGACCTAAACTTCAAGGTGTGTTATTTTGTATCAGTAAAGGCTAAATGTGGTCATTCTCCTTTTTGCCACCTAGTTAGAACCAGGAAGAAATGTGAAAACATGAGGAGGCATCCTTAAGGAATTTACCTGAGAACAAAACGATGTAATAGCTGCAGAATTCAAATACTCATATCTAAATTAAAGAAATAAAAATATCCTTAAGGATTATAGGTTAATATAGCAAGTTCCAAAAATTAGTTTGACAAGCATACTAACTGAGTATCTCTGATTTCATATAAATCAAAGGTAAATAACTAGGCAGGCAATCCTGGAAAGGTTTCAAGAGAATAAATAAACATTTTTTGGGAGGGAATGAAAAGATACATAAAGAGAAAAGCAACAACAACAACAAAAAACAAAGCAAAAAAGGAAAAATCCAAGCTTTGCAGGCTGTTGCTTGTAGCTGGAGCAAAAACACAGTGCAAGGATCACAATGGAATATGAGCCCAGGAACTGTTCAGCTTTAGAGCCTTGTTGCCAGAATATTTTAGGACCGCATTACCCTCTCTTCTTGCCCAGTGTTAAAATAATGTGGGAAGCTCGATGCACGAGCCAACCCTGTGTGACCGTGGCTGAACAGGCGCCGTTCCGGCTCGTGCCAGGGAAAGAGCACGGGGTGAATGTAATGAGCCTGGGGTGCTGCAGCTCCTGCTGGGCAGGGTGGGATTGAGGCCCTGGGAGAGCTGGGCTGATTGCAGGGATGGGGATGCTCCTGGTTAGAGACATCAGCTCCAGAGATAGCAAAGCGCTCGATGAGCGGTAAAAGGATGAAGCGAGCCAGTACAGCCACGTCCCTGCAGCCTGGAGAGACAAATTCAGGGGCTATGGACACTGGGACATTACATCCCTGGCACGCTGATAAGGCTGTTATCATTTTTCTGCATTGAGTTTTTCTTTCACTGTGGATGAAGAAGTGTTAAACCAAACCATGCTATTTATCTGTTTAAAAAAGCTGTTTTGACAAAGACCTGCTTACAGCATTAAAAGTACGTTTTCTTTTTCCTTTCCAATAATAAATCTTTCATAAAATTAAGGCATTGACATTACATCTCTGTTAGGGTAATTTACTCCCCACAGTAATTTTGACTTAGTTTGTTCTACATGGAGTGATATTTTAATCATCCTTTCAACGCTTATTGATGAGGGTTTGTTGCAAAAGATGAGAAGATTAGTTTAAAATTATCCCTTGTGAATTTAAAACAATAACAAGGAAGTGAACACAGTCTAAAACAAATTAAGAAATGTAATAGACTTAATAAAAGGCCGATATTTTATTCAACATACAAAAATGACTGCAAGACTTGCTATGGTGGGGCTGCACATACTCTCATCAAACTATGTTCTTTTGTTTCTTTTTAATTGAACAGGCACGAATCTCCCCCTCTCTAAAGGTGCGTGATGAATGAAATAAATGGTTTATATTTTGTCCAATAATAAAAAAGCATTACCTTGACTCAGGCATCATATGAAACCTGTGCCTCATTCCTATACCCGTCACCTGGGAATAATTTGCATTTCCTCACCCAGCAGGGGGTCTGTGGTTTCAAAGCTTTGTCCTCATCAACTCTTGGCTCTTCCTCAGTGTGTGAGGGGGTAGATTTCTTCAAAGATTAATTAACTGCCAGGTCAGAGGGAGTGGAATATCTTCCTTGAACACTAGGATCCCTGCAATGCTGCAAGGATACCAAAGGGCATCCTTAAAGGCTGAAATTACAGCTTCAAGCAACGACTTATCTTTTTTCTTTGACTAAACATGACACAGTCTCCACAATCTCCACAGTCTCCAGCACTGATGTTAAGTGGTAATCAGCCAGATGAAAAGAGTCGTGGTGCCAAAGTCCTTGGATGGCTGAACCGTCTCAGAGGTTCGAGACCTTTGCGAGCCTCTACCCGGTGAGAAACCTAATAATCACATGCCAAAAAAAAGAATATCACAGGGCATTTTTGCCAGTATTTCCCAGGCACTGCAGAAAATGTGGGTTTGAAAAAAGTATTTCAGCTTTCTCCAAGGTGTTAAATGAATAGTTGCATGGAACTGATTCTTCAAAAACACTCATGATGGAAGGAGCTGAGGTTTTGAGCGTGTCTGCTCTGAGGAGCAGCAGAGAGCCAGGCATGGTGGCCAGATTCCTTCTTGCGTTGTGTCCCTAAATGCCCGGGTGGGGATGGGGGTTTTGTGTGGGTTTTTGTCTCTTTTTGTCTCTTTTGTCTCTTTTTGTCTTAAATTGTGGCTGCATCTTGCAGTGTCTTGCTAAACCACAGCTGTCCATGTCTGTGCACGCACCTGTACCCATAAAAATGTACACAAACTCGGCACAAACTGTTCTGGGTCTCCTGGGGTCACTCTTGCTTTGCCAAGTTACAAACGCTGTCACTTTGCCCCACTGCGCAATTTGTGAGTTTTGCTGAATTCTTCAGAACTGCTTGGGATTTAAGGCCCAATCTGAGTGTAAAATGGGATTAGCTACAGTGAAGTGACTTTATATCTGGCTGATACACCTTTCTTTCAATTTAGTTGATGAATGTGCAGTGTTAGCCTGGTCACAGGCGTTTCGCTTGTGATCCTAGGGGAGCAGCTGGTGGGACTTTTGCTGCTGATATAAAATTACTCGCTCTTTCTGCCGGCTACTGACCATGTGGTTGCTGTTGTGTGCTGAACACTGATGTTGAGAGGAATGGTCTTTGGACAGCACGAGTAATGAGGGGTCTCACTCCTCACACTCACAACACCAGCTTGATGTTTTGGCTGGGGAAGGATGCTCATCAGCGGAGGAGTGGCAATAGCTTCAGTGTGCCCCATTCAATCTGCAGGAGAAAGCGTTTTGCTGTGCCCTTTGCATCTGAGTTCAGTAATGAAGCCTTGCATTGGTTTAATTATACCTATTTACTTCATGTGGGTACTGCAAGGCTGAGTTAAACATTTATGTGTATGCTTTGAGAGGCTCATATGGAAAGCAATGCAAAACAGCTACATGTTAATCCTTCTATTGATTCACATTATCGTGCCCTGGTGTGCTGAGTTTAATCATTTGGAGGCTCAAAGGTCAGTTCCATTGGATTGAAAGAAAATACTGGTGCTTGTCAGATGGCTGAACAGCACCCAAGTGTAATGTCCAGCAACCTGGGCCTCTGCAGGCTGCAAAATACAATATTGTATTTACCTAAAGCTTTCCCTCCATCCGCTTTTCTGGAGTAATGGGTGGCAAGGAAATATTTACCAGATATTCCGCGTGCTACTTCAGTTTAATTATGTCTTCTCTGATTCGAACAGAAGGCATATAAAGCGTGCCTGTGTACTTCTGTGGAAGTCTTAAATGGGAGGAATGGGTTTTGCCTGATTTGCACAGCCTGTCGGGGACGGACCTCAGCGTACATATGTTGACGGTAATAAGATGATCGTTATCCAGCCCATGCCTCCTCTGAAGGTAGAGAGGTAGGGATGCCCTGAGGGTTTAATTCCCAAACTTTCATTTCCTTCCCCTATTTTCAGCTGCTATTAACTTTAAAAGCTTTTTTTTGCATGAGGAAGGATTATGCACAGCACTGACACCTTATTACTCAGCTGGGTTCGCCGATTGGCTGGAACTCAAAAGTCTTTACTAGTTAAGCTAAAACATTAAAAATGTCTTTTGATAAATGATCTGAAGGGAAAATCAAGCAGATGGCTTTTAGGCCCGTCTCACGATGCAACTTTGCAGGGAAATAATAGTTTCAGTAATGGGTTATAGAGCTTTATTTAAATCACTATACTATTTAGTGGAGGGAGGTGAATCATTTAGGCTTTTTTGGGGGTATTTTTTTCTTCCCTCCTGTTTCTTCAGATTTCTCTCCTCGAAGTGAACTGAAACACACTTTGAAGTGCTGTGAAGTTATTCTTTCTTCACTTTTTGTAATTGGTCCATCGGTTTTCTGCTGCTGTCTCTGATTTTTTATGGGTGATATCCCCTGACTTTTCACAGCCTGCTTCCTGATGGATTCATTTACTCTGTGTGTTGCAGGGGCAGGATTTATGTGCCTCAACCTGCTGCCTACAGCTAGAGATCTCCTCTATTATAGTTGGTTTACAGGGTGAATTACAGCTTCTGGGAGGCTTTGTGGAAAATTGTAGGAAAGTTCTAACCAGCTCATTTAGGCTCCAGAGAGATCAGGCAGATGCAGCTGGGATGGGCAGGTCCTCTCTGTGCGTGCTGGGAGGGCAGGGAACTGCAGGGCTCCCTTCTGCAGAGCACCGAGGTGCCCAGCATTGGTCTGTAGGCATAAATATCAACCCCATGGTTTAGATCTGAAGGCAGAGGTGCAACTGTGATGTGACTGGGAATTTGTGGTTATTGTACGAGACACAAGGGCCAAGGTTTTGGAAGGGCAGGAGCTGCTTTATGCAGTGCAGATGGAGAGATGTGTTAGAGGAGCTATATTTTTGACGTGTATTTTATCACCCAGTCTCTAAGGAGCAAAGCCCTCTAACCTGTTTCCAGCTGAGCATTCCAGAAATCAAATGTCGAAGATCCTTAATTGCTTCTGAACATCTAAGCCAAAAAAATGCTGGACTTGTAGGGATGCTCATTTTCCTGGGGATAACACTTTCCTCTTTGAAACATCCACTCAGTCCACCACTCTTCATTAGATATCAATGAAATCTTTTGAATAAATACTGGATTTAATTGACCAGATGTTCTACTTTCTCCTTTTAGAAGAAAATAATAACACATTTAATATGGGCATTTTATTTTTTTATTCTCATCAAAAAATGAGAAGGAAAGGTGTGTTTACTCCAGCATGGTACTGATTCAGTGTGAGCTAGAGGACAGATAATGGGTATGCTCCATGCTCTAGCACAGTAAATGCTCGAGATGATGTCTTTTTTTACTGTCTTTTCATAGATCAATACAGCACCCTGTCAAGTACTGGATGTAGAAACACGAAAGTGGCTTACCCTTGGTAAGAGATCTGGGCCTGTAGTATTTCAAGGAGTCTGAAATCAGAAAGACTAAAATAGGGCTCCAAGCTATCAGCAGTTTGTTTTCTTGGGGGCATTGGCTTTTTTTCAGACCCCTGTCTCAGCCAGGGGCACAGCTTCTTGTGAGAGCTGGTCCTGTGTCTGCTGGACCGCAGTGCCTCTCCCTGGCTGCCTCAGCAGAGCCAGAGGAATCTGTGCTAAATTAAATGTGGAGGAGAAAGAAAGAACAGGAAACCTGAAGGAATGTTGTGTAGGGGGCTGTGTAGGGAAGGAATGTGTAGTAGGGGGTCAGTCAAAGCTGTCATAGTTGTCCAAATTGTGCTGGCAGAAAGAGTAAAGGTAAGAGGATTTTGCTATTATCTTGTAATTTTGCAATATCTTGTAATATTGTAATATCTTGTAATATTACAGCGTATAATAAAATGTAAGTTGCCTCTCATCTCTGCTCTGCCAGGAGCTGAGGGAAAAATACTCCACTAAAAGAAGTACAAGTGAAACAGCGAACATGACCTCCTATGCTAAAACATAGTCTAAACACCACTGTTAGTCATTATCGTCCTCAGTAAAAAGAGCTTTCCCCTGAGAGAGAGGAGCTTAAAATATAAGATCTTAATCTTTAATTCGAATCCCTCTGGGCAGACCTTTCACCCTGAACCCCTTTGATTTCAATAGCACTTTGTGGTCCTGGACACACCAGTCTAGCTGGGGATTTAGATTCCTACTACACACCGGTATAGTAGCTTTTCATATATTTTGATTAAAAACCCTGAAACTCTAAACCTCAAATGATATGGGTTGGTTTTTTTGTGGTTTTTTTTTCCCCATAGTTTGCTCCTTTGTGTAGTCCTCGGTCCCAGTCTTTCTGGTCTTTCTCAGGTGATTGCAGACACTGACGTTTTATTTTTGGATCATGTAATGGAGATAAATAGAACAGGGTGGTAAATTAAACTTCACAGGTAATTTCAGACTGGAGACTCCAGTCAGCACCTCTTCTTTTGAGGGTATAGCTCCACTTGACCCATGAGGGCATCTCATTTTGTGTCTATAGAGGATGGCAGCTTGGCCAGACGTAGAGCAACCCATGGCACTTAGCACCTGGAAATACCCCATGCAATGGAGGGTTAGTTCTGTAGCACAATCACATGTTTTGCCTTCAAAGACTAATAAAAAGTCCTTGGGAATCATGACTCCGGTGAGCAGCAAACTTTGGAGATAAATGGTACATTGACTTTGCCATTTGCATTTACTGTGCAGCTTGAGATGACTTTTAATTATTCAAAAGAGGCAGAATGTTAGTCACATCTATCTTCGTTCCTCCCCCTAAAGCAAACCCACTCTGTAAATTTTCCTGTGACCACTATACCAATATTTCCCTGTTACAGCTCCTCTGACTTTCACCTTTCCTTTGAATTTTTTTTGTTAGATGTTTGAGATGCAACAGAATTCAGCTACACTGATTTTTTTTCTCATCAGCTAACTCAGAGCAGATTGATCAAGTCTATTCATGCAGCAAACAAGGAGAGGAACATAAACACTTTCCAGTGCTACAGGCACATATCTAGAAAAACAATGTAGCAGTGAAACAGCCTCGTCGACATGAACATTGAAAAAACTCCATCATATTTATTCATGTTGGGAAGAAGTGGGTGCTCAGTGTCAGCATGCACACACATACCAGGCAAGGGGGATGGGAGGGAAGGTAGTTCTTCAGCATGTTTGGAGACACTATCTCTGTATCTCTTCCCTTTGGCATCCACTGCTGCCATCAGCATGGGCACCTTCTTTCTCCTTTTCTTTGTAAGACAAGACATGTTATTTATTACAATATTAGCCAATTTTTTGCAAAATGCTCTGTGAGAAATATGCAAAGCAGAAGGGAACTGAGTGTTCTTGATGTTGAATTACAAGTGTTTTTGGCCAGTCCATTTAAGTACAGAATGGCATTTGTTTGAGGAGCTTTGAAGGAAATAATGGAAACCATACAACCCTGAGAGAGAATTCAGATTTTAATTGCTCAGGAGTGAGGTATTTCATCTTGCACATGCTCCGCAAAGCAAATGGTTTCAAATATTTATTCCATGTCTGTGAAAAACCTCCCACCACCAAAAAAAAAAAA